>SRHC01002558.1:0-44435 GCA_004794325.1 Pomacea maculata
TTTTTTTTTTTTTTTTTTTAAGTCTGTAAACTTTTCTGTACAGGCAGTTCGCTCATAAATTCATGAACACTTCTATGTATGGGAGATTCGGGAAGGGAGGGGCAGGGACAGGTGGTAACATTTAGACAACCCAATCAGTTCCGAAGTGCTTGGGAGAAAAAATCCCAGTCCCAACTGATTCGTTCGTTCTTTCTTTTTCGTTTTCTCCTTTTCTATCCAGATAACACTCTGGCAGGTCTATTAAGGTTTTGTTTCGTCTGTCCTCGCGTCTTGAAAATTAGCGGCATCCTGATCACAGGGATGCAGGGAAAGACCGGAAAATGGTAAAGTCTTAGGAAGGAAACATTAGAGATGCAGAAACTCTTACAGTTCGAAAACGAGGGAAAATATCTGAATGATGAAATGTCGGTATAAATGCATTATAAGCAAACGCTCGACTAGGTTTGATTCGATTTATTGATTTGATTTGGTTTGGCTTTGAGTTGCAATAAAATCTGAGGACATTGTTGAACTAAGTCCAAACTCACGTGCCAATACGTTGCAATATATTTGTCTATACAATAGAACTTTGGATCCCTTTAGCGCTTTGCCCGGTTAAGAAAAGTCTCCCACGTCCGTGAACCGTCTTGCTTTGACCGGTCTGGCCTACCCCCCATTCATCCCTCCCCCTACCTTACCCAAGAGGTTTTTCTTAATAAGCCAACGGGATCACTTTTTAAATCAAAGAAGAGCAAGAACTGAAAGAAGTTCAAGAAACAAAACAAAGTATTAAAAAAATACAACGTTGACAGTTTACGAAAAAAAAAAAAAATACAATTGCAGGGAATTCTAGAGTCTGAGACAGTATCATCTTGGAAGTTCCAATAGGGGGTCTAGTGGGTTTCAAGCAGAGCCAGCCAAAGTCTGTCTATTCATTTGCAGTCAAAGCTTCGCTGTTGATGTACTAGGCCTGACAGGGGGAAAGGGGTGGGTGGGTAAGAGCCTGTAATAATAATAATAAAGTGAATTTCTAGCGCGCTTTACCCCACCATCAAAGGATAGCTCAGAGAGCTTTACAAAGAAAAACTATCAACACATAGACATAATAATAATAATCTTGGCCTCAAAGCAGCATGTACCTGATGAAGGTGCAGTGCTTGGATGTTTATCGACGCTGTCGGGGCAGTGAATGCTCTGTTACAGTTTTCTCTTGGGATGAGATGTGATGTCCTCATAGTCTGACTTGTAAGACACTTTTATAGAACCAGTCTCTTTCTCAACCTGTCCTTATTGTACGTCCATGTTCTAACCGATTCACAGTCAGAAACAAGGAAACGTTCTTGGTGAATATGACAATTTCGTCTGTACATTTATCTCCTGCTTACCGTAGTTTATCTCCTTTTATTGGCTGATAAAGTTCTCAGATAGGCAAGTGAATGGTCAGATCAACATTTTGTTTGTTTATGTTTACTGTTTATTGAGATGTTTGAGGTTTGACATATACTATTGTTAGATTGGCTCTTCCTCGTTGTGCTTTTCTTTGTCAAGAAATGTGGTTGACCATACATGGTCTGATTAAGAGAGTGGGTCTCACTCTCAGGTTAACCTACTCTGCCAACAGACACCAAAACATGGCATAAGCAAAATTCGTATTAGAATTATTATTGTTCTTTATTTCAGAGGTGCCCAGAACAGCTGGTGGTCGAACCGCAGCCGCCTAGAGAAAGGCCTGGTTTTGCTGGTCGGGTTTTGTGTTGCTCTCTGCATCGCCCTCATCATCGCTCTTGCTGTCGTCAGTGGGAAATCAGATAACACCACTGTAGAGAATGGAGGTACCCGGCATACTTACCTTCAAAAATTCAAATGATGAAACAGTTGCTCTTCGGTTACTGTCTGAACTCGCGTGCACACACACACACACAGACACACGCACGCACATACTCGCGCGCACGTGTATGTATTCACTTCTGTCTTCTAACATAGGATGAAAGATGCAATGTGAAACAGATGAAAGAAAAGATAGCCATACCACAAATGATGCAAGACACAGAAATGTTATCTTACAGTTATGCGGCTAAGTAGTCATGTCGGAAGAAAAAAAAACACATAGTGTCTCCACAAAGCTCCAAATAATAAAAACAAATAAGCGATATTTGATCGTATGAAAATGTATGGCAAGCACGGAAATGAATAAAGAACACACGTAGGAATTCAGACGCAAGGACAAAACAGTGACTGGCAAGATCTGGGTGGTTGGAGTTTTTTCTGGTGGGGAGTTCCTTATCGCCACATCTGTGGAAGAAAAAGCGTTTCATTTCGTATACAGCTCGGCGCAACTGATGACCCTGACATCAAATTGAAAAGCATCGTTCTCAGGACCGGATGGAAACAGCGACTCCAAGCGAGTAAATGTGGCAAAACACAATCTTCCAAACAGTAAAGATCCAAGACGCTTTCGTAAGGCCAAAGGAGTTGGCTTCTGGGTCAAATGACATGGCATGACATTTTAAAGCTGCCAAGACTGGCTCTTTTGAATAATAATTAAAAAAAACTTTCATAGGGAGATACCCTAGCCAAAGCTAGTCTTACAGAGCTTCTAAAAAATATATGCTTCCACAGAAAAAAATAAAAATTCCCCACAATGCAAGCTGCCACATAAGAACAGTATCAACACACACAATTCAAACAGACCCATCAACATATATACAAACCTACAATGTCAAAGCCACTCTCACATATACAATCTTTACAGAATCATGATGAATACCTGCTGAAAAGCCTAGGTTTTTTCAAAAACTAATTTATAACCTCTCTTTCATCTCCATGTCTAGCTAGTTTTTTTTTATCTCCGTCCTCGGCCTTTGGCCAAAGTTCTTCGGCTTTCGTTAAAAAGTAGTGCACTGCATGTCACATCAAAGACACTGCTACTCTCATGTGGAGCTTCAGACCGCAATTTTGGCATCGAAGTAGTCAAATCAAGACGAGTGAATGGGGACAGACATAATTTGGAGTATATTTCTTGATGAGAAAATAAAATAAATAAAATCAAAAGGTATGCACGTCGGTGGCAGCCAGCAGCACGTCGCCCGGGTGTCTGTCCGTCGGCAGTGGAAATGAAGCAGCCACCCAATCAGTTGTCTCAAGGGGGGACTGGGGCTACCTTGGCCTTTCACAGCGAATCCCCACAGTGTCTACAAAATGGAATTGCTAAACGGATGGACGAATTACGAAAAGCCACGTGACATGAAATGTAATTAAGGTCGAAGTCCAAGATTTAGCGATTGTGGTGAGGTGGGAAAGTGGAGAAGAGGAGTTTCTATACCATGGGTCGTTCTCATCATCACTGAGTTCACTTACTGAGACCTTGAACAGAACTGTCCCGAAACAGAGACAGACAGATCATTGGAGAGAAAATGATGATGAATTGTGGAGACCAGATATCGATGTCTTTTTCAACATCACAGACAAGAAGTAACAAAAAAAATCTGAATAAAATGTTGATACAGTTGGCCACCATGCAACGATTACTAAATTAATTTTAACATTTGCTAAAATAATCTTACTTGTACAGAGGTTTTAACAAACAAACAAACATCACGTAAATATGCTGAATATTCGTGTGGTATTTTCTCTGTAAATATAAGCATATAAATAAATGCCAAAGAAGAAAAAGTAAGTAGAGACAGACACAGACAAAAATGATCAGCGTTTGAAGAAAATAGAACCAAAAAAGAGACAATTAGAAAAGATTCTCAGATGTCTGAAAATATGGTTTTTCTCTTTTCTGACAAAGCAAACTTTACTGTGTTCCAGAGAGCGGTTCACAGAAGCAGGAGGTTTGTACATCCCTGGAGTGTATCATTGCAGGTAAAGGAGATACGGCGATATTCTGGCTGTAGTCAGACCTGGGGAGGGGAAGGAGTGAGAGGGGAGGGGAGAGAGTTGGGAGGTATTGGCAGTTACTCTTCTGTGCTATTTTGTCTGTTAGCCGACTTTCTGCTTGGAGGTTGTTGGTGGGGTGGGTGTCTCGAGGGTTGTGAGGGGAGGACCGTTACTAGCGCTACGCAAGCATCATGGCCTCTTCTAAGGACATATGATGAGGAGAGAGTGTGCAGCTCCTTCTTCTGATTGATATTTACAGTCCGGAACGATCTTGTCAATCGAAAGCAAAGAGTGAAGTCTACTCCTTCATTTAGTGATCTTCCCTCTTTCTTCTCACCGTCCGGTGGCATAGAGGTTAGCGCCTGTCACCAATACAGTGAGGGTTGGCTGTCCTGGGTTCAGATCTTGCCTCGGGTACACTTTCCTTTCTCTGCATGAGGCATCTGTTTACAGGGCTGACTGCATTGCCGTGATATAGTCCTCATTGCTGGCTCGGTGTAAAACACCATTTCCACCCCCTTTTCCCCTTCCTTCGTCTCTCTCATGTGCTAGTTTCTCTCATGCCTTTTTTCCATCTCCTGTTTTCTTGGGGTCAGGGGGAGCGTTTGGTAAGGGGATCTAAATTCTACCAATCCTATGCACTTTCTTTTGAAATTCTCGGAATTAAAGTCTGGTTCAAGTCATCTGAATGTCGGAGAAACTAATTTTGTGTTATATTAGATGCTTGCTTGATACTACGACTCCTTTTGGTCGTAAATCTTTGCTCAGACACTCGACATAATGCATAACAAACTAGATGTCTCGGACATATCCTTTTAATAATGTTATCAGAATTCTCAGAGGTAGCTCTACAGGTCATCAGAGTTTGAAACATGACCCTATTGGTCGTTAGGGATTCTCGACCTTGCCCCCTTGGTTATGCCATGGTCTGTGTGCTATCAGTATTATTTGAAGTTATTTAACAAACATTTCTAACAAACAGGAAAGGAAACTAAAATGCATTTTACTGCCAATCAACTACTAATACTACTAACACCACCGCTATTAGCATGAATACTTTTCTGTTCTGATGATCAGCGGCGAGAGTGAGCACGTCCATCGACTTCCGTAAGAATCCGTGCAATGATTTCTACAACTACGCGTGTGGTACCTGGAGAGAAAAGAATGTCATTCCAGAAGACAAGTCCAGCCTCACGACCTTTGTGCTTCTGCGAGATGAGGTCGAGGTCATTCTTAAAAGTAGGTCATTCGGTTGACCTATATAATTTTTATGAGAGATGGATAAAGGAAAAGAGTAAGGAAGGGATAGATTTGTGAACGAATGGAATTTACTTGCACATGATTATTTTTTTAATGTAAACAAGTGTCTGAGTCCCCAGCGTCGATGAAAGAATTTAACGAGCGCACGTACACAAGCGCGCGCGCGCATTCTCTCTCTAAAAATACATTACTAATAAAATATGTTTCTTCCACTTTATTACAGACATACTGGAAAACAACAGCACATTCATGAATTCTTCTGTGCTTCTAAAGCCCAAAGACCTCTACACATCTTGTATGAACCTCGGTACGCCAAAGTCTAACAAACCACGGTTGTTGGTAACGACAGAGATGATGACAGCGATAACACTTTTGCGCTTATACTGCTACATTGTCATCGCCGTATTTCTATTGTTCATCTTATTACCATTGTCAGCAATGATTTAATCCAGTTGAAAGTATCTTCACATCCGGGTTATATCAGTAACTTTAATTTCGCTAATGTCAAACCGTTGCTGCTCTGATCGCACCTCATGCACTCCCTGTTCTAGCCAAGCTGGAGGAGCGGGGTGATAAGCCACTGAGAGATTTCTTGAACCAGCTGGGTACGTGGCCTTTGCTGAATGACACAAACTGGGATGAGCAGCGTTTCAATCTGACCGACCTGCTGGTGACCCTCAGTCTGTACAGCAATCATCCTCTCGTGTCCGTTAGCGTCAACCCTGACGTCAAGAACTCCTCCGCACGGATTCTCTACGTGAGTGTTTCCATGGACTCATCCTGTTACAACATAGCTTTACAGACGGACCATCAAAAAATGTTTGTATCGACTGACAGCTACGAGAAGACAGAAATAAATAAGAAATGTAAAAAAAGACATCAAGTCATTTTATATTTCGAGTAAGCCGAGAAATGCTCATGCATATTGACAAACTCGAAGTAATTAAACCAAACGATTTGTAGTATAATGAGGAAAAGTAGAGAAAAGGTATTTACTGCAAAAGAACAATCAACCAGCTATTTTTGAATATGTACTTTTGTGATGTTTAAACTGGAGAAGAATCACCTATCATGATCCATTAAAGGGATGGACGTTGTTAACCAGTGCAAAAGGAAAGAACAGTATATGACAAATTAAGAAATATATAACCATACCTCACTTTGGGAGAAAAATATTCTCAAGAATGTGAGGCGGAAAATAGCATTTTAGAGGCAAATAGGAGATGAAGGATTGCACAATATACAATGATATCAAAATAAGGCCTATGTAAACAGAAGCTACCAGATTCTCTCCAAAGCTAGTATATTTTACACCCTCAGCTTAATGAAATTCTGAATGATAATTAATAGTAAGTAAATATTTTAAAAGTAGGTACATTACAATGCAATGTTCAATTTTGGAAGGAAAGTACTCACACTTAGTTCATTTACACATTTTTGCTTCTGTTTCAGTGGACTTGTTTACTTCACATCAA
Organism: Pomacea maculata; assembly: GCA_004794325.1. NCBI lineage: Eukaryota > Metazoa > Mollusca > Gastropoda > Architaenioglossa > Ampullariidae > Pomacea > Pomacea maculata. The sequence continues at coordinate 6,597 of SRHC01002558.1, forward strand.
AAACATATACATAGTGTTGAGGACACTGAATACACACACTCACATGAAATCACAGGTTGCCCCCTCGGTCTATTAGCTTAATCTTCGTTTAGCTGTAGAGAAATTAACTGCAAAACGCGACACGAATCGGCTGTAAACCTCGACAACACCACAAATAAGCATTCGTTTCGCGGACACCTCCATCTTAAACACGTCTTTATCCCGCCAGCTCTCGATTGTCTGAGATGGCAACGGTCTGTTTTGCACGTCGCAGATTGATCAGCCTGACTTCGTGCTGCCCGGCCGGAAGTACTACTTAGTCTCCCGTGACGACCCCTTCCTCAAGGCCTACGAGAAGCTGATGAAGAGCATCGCCTTGGAGCTTGGCGCCAACGCCACCACAGTGACCAACAGCGTGAAGCAAGTGGTGGACTTCGAGATTCAGCTCGCCAATGTTGGTCACTTCTTGTGTCTGTGTGTCTGTGTATGAATGTCTGTATGTAGGGTTAGGATGTATCTATGTAAGCATTTGATGTAAAATGCATTTGTAAATATTCTACTATTAACTGCTAGCATTTATATACTGTATTTTAATTACCTTTAATCTTTTGGATACTATTTTATCGATTGATGTGTATATATATAAATGTGTGTGTGAAGATGTAATATGCATGCGCATGAGATGCAAGCGTAGACATCAGTATGTTCACTACAACAGAAGATCGAGGGAAAAGTACATTTTTATCCATTATATAGTAAGAGTTCAACATTAAAATCATAATCATTCTATTTTATGACATTAATCCAGCTCCCCATCATCGTTGACTTTATAAACGCGTATAGTTTATGTCTGGTCACCCTGTCCTTTGTTACAGATCAGTGTTCCAGATGAGGACAGACGGGACAACGAAGCTTTATACAACAAATACACACTGCCGCAACTTGAAGCCAACTTCACAGGGGTGAGTGCAGGTGATACTATACTGATGAATATCACGACGAGTGAAGTTGTTATAACGAGTTGCTGCTCTGAATATACAGCAATGCTAAAACAATTTTTTAAAGAAACTGTATTCCGTAATCGGAAGGCCAACCATACTACATCGCTCCTCGCGATCTACACTGGCTGTCATATTAAATTCAAGATCGCCATGCTTTGCTATCGTGTTGTCCATGGTTTGCCCCAATCTTAAGTCTGAGCTCACCTCTGTGTTGGTACATGCGCTATGTAAGTCTCGTTATTATTAAAGTATGAAAATGTATTTTGAATATGCAGCAACGATACAAAATGTTTATTTTTATCAGGCCATCCACTGGAAAGTCTACTTCCAAGGTATAATGAGTGATAAAGATATACAGATACCTCTGAGACCTGACGAAGTTGTTATCAACAGAGCGCCATTATATATCTCACGACTTCTGGAACTGTTACGATCTACGTCCAACAGGTGAGAATTATTTCAACCTCACTGTTGTGAGAGTGCTTGCATTCTGCTTTCAGAAGCATTAGAAGACATTCAAACATAAAAAGCGGCTAAAATCTAATCAGAGGATTTTATTCTATCTGGACAGGTTTACACTTTGCTGGATTTTTTGTTCAAAATGAAACAAAAAATCATTAAGATTAGTTAGACTGGCAGTACGATCAGAACACTGCCATCTTTTGTCCAAAACAAAATAAAATAAAAACACCTTCACTGGAACTAAATTAAGAACTGTTAAAAAGCGAATGTATGAGGAGAGAGTATCACCAACATGTCTTTTATTTCCACACTCAACCATACTTTTTACCTTTCTTTCTTAGGACCTTGGCAAACTACTTGGTTTGGCGGATTGTCAGGAGCCGAGCAATTACACTGAATGAGCGCTACTTGGAATTCTTTGCGGAATTCGACAAGGTGAGATATTAGTGACTTAGTCAAGGTGTGCGCGCGTGCGTGTGTGTGTGTGTGTCTGTGCGTGCGCGCGTGTCTGTAAGTTTTACTGCGTGCTCTTTGTAGGCCGTTAGACTGCGGCTTTTCATATTTAACGCAGTCACTCGCTTGCGTCATTGGCAGGTGGTTTCTGGGATTGCTGTGCAACCAGCGCGCTTCCGCTCATGCGCCTCATACGTCACGGACGTCCTGGGTCTCGCCGTGGGTAACATGTTTGTCACTCAGGCCTTTGCTGAAGATGCTAAGCAGGAGGTAACACTGTCAATAACGCATCATCCATTTCTAATTTCTTTGTTGTTGTTGATGATGACGATGATGACGACGACGACGACGATGATGATGATGATCAAGTTGGTGGTGATGGTGGGGGTGGAAAATAGAAGCGAAAGAAATGAGTATAAACAATGTAAAGTATGTGACTCTAGCTTTTCTTAATTTATTTACTCAAAGGTGGTGAACATGATCAGAGAGCTCAAGAAAGCCTTCAACGGTCTACTGGACGAGTTGGACTGGATGGATGATAACACGAAGAAACTGGCCAGAGAAAAGGTAGCGCACTTTATTCTGTTTGCAAATATTCTACAAGATTCTGTAACATTCTACATTTCAGTAAATTTCTTCCCCATTCTTCGATTATTTGATCGGGATGTGCACAGCCATGCTTAATGTAACAACTGAGAGGTGAGCAAGTGAGGACAGCGTTTTCATTCTCATCAGACATCAGAGATACAGTAACTGAGTAAAGTTTCTAATCTCTCAAGCCAATTTATTGCAAGTGAAATGTTATTAGAACACGTTTATAAATCACAGTACATGATCTTTCTTCCGGAAGACGAAAGTGATTAACTTCTGCCAATACGCTGCGCTTAATTTTCAGAATGAATTCATCGACGACAAGATTGGTTATCCAGACGAGGTGCTAAATATCACATACTTGACGACATTTTATGAAAATGTAAGTAACTGGACCAGACACTGTCAGTACTAAAATGGATGTCGGTATATGGGTCTGTATGTGTTTAATTATGAGCCTGAAATGTGTTCTACCTGGCTGTGCATTTATGTGTAAGTCTGCAAATGCTTGTATGTTTGTAGGTGTGCCTGTGTGTTGGTCTGCCTGCCTGTTTTGCATTTTTTATGAGTCTGTATATTTTTCTACCTAATTGTGAGTCTGTGTATTTGTGTGTCTGTCTTTCTGTTTGCCTGCCGTTCTCTGTTGTCCGTTTGTTAACGGAGATAAATGCTTGCACACTGGCGTGTATTAATAATGCATGAGTGCGTCTGTAAGTATGTAACTGGTGATTGTCGAGAAAGTGGTGGCCGTCGTTAATACCTACTTCTCGTGTACTCTTACTTGGATTTTTTTCTGTTTTACTCAGTACACTTACCATCCAGAAAAGTACTTTGAAAATGCCGTGATGAACGCTGAGCAAGGAATCAGGAAATCGTTCAGACAACTTCGCGAACCCGTCGACCGCAGCCAGTGAGTGACTTCTGTCGACGGTAGCCATTGTCTTTCCAAAGAAAATTAAAAAAAGAGGAATAATCAGTAACTTCATTAAGTTGCATACCACAAGTCAGAGATACATGTTTATAATACTTAGTCTTTCAGGAATATTACTGACAAATTTCTGATTTCTCAGTGTTGGCAGTTGTGAAATGCTGACTTGGAAACATAAAACATAATATTCTATCTTTTCTTACATAAGCACGGAATAGCGGACAGAGATAAATAAGACACAAGCAAGATTCTCTTTTTGATTAAATAAATAAATGGAAGAAAACAAGGATTAGCATTTTAACTACCAGCAAAACTATACTTTTTGAGTGATGGAACAGAGATGACAAACAGACGTTAAAAGAAAATAAATGCCTGACTAAAAAAAAAAAAAAAGAAAAAAAAAAACAGGCTGAAAAATTGATAGATGCTGAGATAGTGTTACAGACACGCACAGATAAAGGGATAGGCAAGTAAGTATATAAATCACATCTATATGAGAACTGTGTTTACATTGTTTAGATGGACTTTGGCCCCCTCGACCGTGAATGCGTTTTACAGTCCTCCTCGCAACCAAATCAGTAAGTTTATTTACTTTTGTTTTGTTCTATGTTACAAGGTCAATATTGACTATGTTCAGGATAGTAAGATTGCTTATAGTCATGTTTTATTATGAACAATAATTAATGTATATGACTTTTATGGCGTTAGTGACGATTGTGGTAGTTCATGTTGTGATGCCGCGCAGAAAACAAGGCTTTTTATTTATTTTTAACGACTTTTGATGCTTTCAAATGATATTTACTTCTGACAAAATAATCAGTAAACATACAGGCCAGAAGACAAACTTCCACCACTATCTCCCTCCCTTCACATTCTACCAGTACATTAGTCTCAACCACCTCCACCATCACTAAAAAAATCACAAAATATTGGCGGTTGTATTAAATAAAATGTTCGCGATATAAGTATTACATAATATATAATCCGCTGTTATCTGTAGCTCCACTCATATACCCATGAACACGTTGAACTGAGCTCCTAGTGGCAAGCTAATCAAGTCAGCCATATCGGAAACTGAGAGTAATGTAGCATCTTGCACGGCATCCAGGCGGGACCAGACATTGATGTGCGAACACTAAACCACAGAGATAACCCCGCCGCGACCTTTGTCAGTGTGTTACTTGGCGTGCGCTGCATCTTTTCATATTTTTAAAGACTTTATTTATTCATCTTCCTTTTTTATCTTTGTTGCCTTTGGCAGTGTTCCCTGCTGGAATTCTTCAGCCGCCGTTCTACAGCAAGACCTATCCGAAGTATGTAGCCATATTTCTGAGGTTTATTTTGAGGCTTTATTAATTTACGAGAGCCTGCCTTCTAATTTTTGCTTCGGTGATGCTTGAGATTTCATGTTACAGTTGGTCGCACACTTCAGTTGAGCCAAAATTTGGAATGTATGTTGACTGTGTCATGGTTGTTATGTTGTACTCACTATACTGTGTTCACTACGTTGGTTGAGCCTCGTCTTGTCTTTTCGTCCCTCTTGATGTAAAATACTAAAAAAAAACAAAAAAAAAACAAAACAAAACAAAACAAAACAAAAAAACAAACAAAGAACCAAACATAGACAATCAGGAGACACAAAAAAAGATCAAGTCAAGGTTTGCTTCAGGGTTTGCTCATTTAAATTTTGTAATTTTTTTTTTTAATTTTTATTCTCGCATCTGCCTCGTTGGTATTTAGCAGCTAACGATCGAAGGTGCATCGCCATAATTATTACTCTCGATTATATAAAAAAAAAAGAGCTCGAGGTCTTTACCCGCGTGAAGAAGATGAGGTTATGTTTCAGATCCCTCAACTATGGAGGCATTGGCGTCGTCATTGGTCACGAGATCACCCACGGCTTTGATGACAGAGGTGAATGAAATCAATACTAAAAAGAAAGACCGAAGGATTAATCGATGGACCAAACAGACAGACAAAACCGCGGACAAACCCCGATTATTTCTATTTCACTATCAGTACTACTTGTGTGCGAGACAAAACTGGATATATTTCAGATCCTTGTTGGGAAACAGCATCAATGTGAAATAAGTTGACAAAAACTAGAATGATGCTTCACACGGGGTTGAATTGAACGATGTTTCACACTGGGTTAAATTAAATGTTGTGTAGGTCGCCAGTACGACAAGTTTGGGAATCTGCAACAATGGTGGGATGATGAAGCTATCGGAAAATTCAAGACCAGAGCCCAGTGCATCATCAATCAGTATGGAAACTTCACCGTGCCAGAAGCAGGCATGAAAGTAAGAAAAACAGAACAGTCGAGGCTAAACAGCCACAGTAACTTTACTTCTTGTTATTAATTAGCTCCTTGGTCTCTCAAATCCACAGTCGGCGTTGTAATACTTTAGCGTCAAGAGGAGTAGGTGTGCTGTTCAGAAGCACTGCATGGTTTTGTTTCAGTAGCATTTAAAAAAAAATTTTTTTTTAAAAGCTACATTTCAGTCTTGACATTTTACATATTGTCTACTGGGCCTATTTTAAGCTTGTCCAGTCGCCAGGCTAATATAATCTTTGTGTTTTGCTCTGTAAACACTTGCGTCTTGCGTGTGTCTCAGATTAATGGAGTGAACACACAAGGGGAGAACATCGCAGACAACGGAGGACTAAAGCAGAGTTTTAGGGTGAGTCATACTCCATCACCAGTGCAGCAGCTGGACCCTCAACAAAACCTCCGATGCCATTAATCCATGTCTTTTGAGAACTGCCCTTTGGTCGCCATGATGAAGCCTGATTAATCTTTTGACGAATTTCACTACACGAAGCTTTTTTTTGGGGGGGGGGGGGCAAAGACACTTTTATTTCGGTGCAAGGTTATTAGTAAAACTCTAAATATTTTAATTATAAAAAAAACAAACAAACAAACAAACGACGAAGACATAGTTTGCTCTTACCTGCTTTGATGTGGGTTTTTTCAGGCTTATAGAAACTGGGTTAAAGAACAAGGCAAAGAAGAACCTTTATTGCCTGGACTGAATTTTACTCACGATCAGCTATTCTTCATTAACTTCGCGCAGGTATGCTTTGATCACTTACAGTCTACACATGTAGGCAATATAACTAGCGTTTGGAATATGGTTGCTGGAGACATCAAAGCTAGATACCAGAACTACTCACAAAAAGAAACAACTCTGGGGAATGTAATATTAAAGTAATAAAGAAAATAAGACTTTAGGGCTTGAAACCTTAGAGTGTAAGAGATAGGTGAAAAAAAGAGGAGAATGAAGTATATTTCTTCAAATAGTGTCCTCTTCGTTGTTCATGCTTTGGTATTTGAGGTCTTTGAGATATGTTCAGAGTGTGTTACCATGGGTTTTGTTGTAGATCTGGTGCACCAATATGAGAAGAGAAAACGCTATTAATCGCGTGCTGACAGGTGTTCACAGTCCTGGAGAGTTCAGGTAAGTTGTAGTGCTGTTCCCTTATTTTATTTAACCCAACATTATAATTTGCAGTCATTTGTTAGTTGATTAGACATTCTGAGTTACTGTGTTTGTATGAGCTTGAATGTCTGCGAATACTAATGTTTGTGCGTCTCTTGCCCTCGCTCCCTACTTCTCGTTCGTTTGTCTGTCTGCCTTGCACGTGAACTCCGTGACATCGCGTTGTGGTTTTATTCTTCAGGGTGATCGGAACTCTCCAGAACTCGGAGGAGTTTGCAAAAGCTTTCCACTGCGCCAAGGGCACGACCACCATGAACCCACAGAGCAAGTGTGTCGTCTGGTAGACGACTGAGACACAGAAGTACGATGGTAGATCTTCTAGCAATGTTCCTACACATTCACAAGATCCTCAAGGAGTGTTAACTCGGTGACAATAATCAAAGACTGTTTATAAAGAGTAGTATATGTATATATATAAACGGGTATGAAGAACTCAATCTAAGAAGTGTTTTTGCAAAGTTTACTATCTATCGTTAGAGCACAGTAAATGCGTAAAAATGTATGGTTACAAATAAACTATTAATTGAAGAAATGTTTAAAAAGTCGCTGAAAAAGATTTGTCTCTCAAAGTTTCATGCTTGCATTAGACATAACCAAGAAAAAAAAACATGTCGGTTTTATGTCGCAGTTTTATGTTTGTGTGAATCTAAACAGATAATTTTATATAACCTGAATGTGTCGCTAATACATCAAACGATTTTTTTCTCCTTTTGAAGTAACTGCACCCGTCGAGGAGCTGTACTCGGCGGTTTGTAGTGATTTACGGTTGACGCGATTCTCGCTGGTACCCACCACTCTTATCGCTCGTCAACACCAAAGACTATTGAAAGTTTTTATTTTTGTCAGGAATGGTTTTCTCCCGACTTTTTTTTTTTTTTTTAATGAGCATAGGTCTGGGAAGGTTGAATGGCGTGTGGTAAAATAAGGAACTGCGAAAATCGCAATTGCGTTCTCTGGTATTATGTTTGTTGGAAGAAAAGTGCAAGTCATTGATGCTTTTTTGTCAAACGACCCAGCCCGGTACAGTTTTGCAAAGAAAATCTTTCAAATTGTTGAGTTTAATTTACTTTGTATCTAACACGTCGAAAACTTAAAGAATTGTCTTACGTAACACCTAAGTATTCTGCCACTAACAATTGTATTGTACAGTCTCGTTAAAAAAAAAAAAGCATTTTGAGTTACTTTCCAGAAGTAATGGAACTTGTATTGTAAAACTGCGACTTGCACATTTGTTGTGTTACAAGACTGATTTATGGACCTGAACTCGTCACGGAGCAAACGACTAGAATTACGAGAGAGTCCATAACAATACTTCTATGCGTCCTGCGTGGTGTTGTACACTTATTCTTATAATAACCACAAACTGCTTTGTACAAAACACACAAAAAAACTTTTAGCCAGATTCATTCAGGGTCAGGCGTGCCTCTGTTATCGTTGGCATTTCCTATATTTTCTTCAACCGTAGTTTGCTTAATATCGTCTAGCTCGATGTGGACAAAAGTGAAAGAAGAAGCTAGCGATAATGTCTAGGCTCATCTTGGATTTTTGGTTAATCTTTATTCGATTTTCTGTCATTTTAAAGGGGCATATCAGTAGCTTCACAATTTCAGAAGGAAACTGCATAATAATTACACAACAAAATCTGTCTTATTTGAAAGCCATTTTTTTTAATTTGTTGAAGAATATGGCGTTTCCAATCATAGTGAAGTGATTTGTATTTCTTTTGTTATAAATCACGATCATGTGATTATCTGTTTTTTGATGGCATTCGTGACTTTTGTTTTTTTCATTTTCAATTGCTTTGTGAAAGTTTTGTATACATAAAAATCACAAGGATTTATATATTGAATACTAAAAACTATCATCTACGTGTTATCATAAGAGGTTGTGTTCTTTTGTTCTAATTATCTCATTTATTAAAATTCTTTATTTACAGTCTCAAGAGCGTGAGATGCGCTAAACACACATTGTCGGCCTAGTAGCAGCTTCGTATAAACAGCTTGGCAGCAAAATCGTTATCTTTCCCTTTATATATGGAAATAGCAATACTGGCCGGTACTTTATGGGCACTTATATCAGGAGATATGAAGTTTATGACACGCCACTTCAACTTAAAAATAAGATTATACGATACCAAAAGATGGTTTACGTGTGTTAGTCGTTAGCATAGAACTTAAGCTGCGCTTTGGGTTTCTAAGACCCAATGAGGTGTGACAGATTTAAGCGAACCTGTCTCTGTGTGAATGTGCGTGTGTTTCAAAAAAAAAACCAAATTTGAGACTACAAGTTAAAAAATAGATACTGCCCGTCGATTCATTGTAGAAAGCAACGCATTTATAAATACAAGTGCCAGGAACAAGGTGTCAATATTTAAGTGCGGTTGTACATTTAAGTACATTTAAGAGATGCCCTACGAATTATTTGCCTGTAAAAGACCAGCTTATCTGGTCAATTACTCGTTGGCCCTTAGTCATTCGCAGGAGAATCGTGTGGTTAAAAAAAGAAAAATACACCTGTTAAGTTAATCCCAGCGTTTCCATTTCTGATGGAGTCTGACAAAGATGCCTGCTCCTGAGGCAATAGTTACGAACTAGACATAGTCACATCCGTACCCCAAGGTTTTTTCGACTGTGTTCAGTATCTATAGCCCTAACAAGCCATGTAGTCATAGCTGTGGGCACTATACAAGATAGATTATCAGACGACCTGTTAGCACTGCATGGTTCCAGTAATAGGATCCGCAATGCTATCGTAACTTACCCTGAGGGCAACCTTATCTCTGCTTTATACCTACGACCCTTGCAGACTCAAAAATCAGTACATCCCATGGCAGACAGAAATGTCCTGGATAAAAGAATGAATGGAGACTACCAAAAAAAAAACCGACAGCATACTGAAATAAAGGCAGTGAATGCCTGAGAAGAATAAAGAACTGTAAGGCAATCATGCTGCTTAATCTTAAGGAAATCATTTTCCCCTTGTATTTATAACATTATGCTTTAACTAAATTTATATAGCATGCCAATTTACATGCATGACATATGCTACTATGCATAATTATATTAACACAAGTCTGTCACACTAAACACACGTTTTGGTGGCTTCTTTTGAAAACACTTTTGTATTGATCAAAGTACACCACTGTAATAAAAAACATTTCATCAGCTTATAAACATTGTAAAATATTTGGCAATGATAATGACACAAGGAAATGCTGGCATGAACGTTGAATATATTTCTTTTAGTCTGTTGTTGCCTTCCTGTACCAAAATCGTGCACGGAAATCCTCACTGCAGGTGATAAAGGCAGGTCCTGTGGGTGAGTGGGCTATGCTTCTTACTGCTCCATTGTGACCTGCAGTACAAACAGGTTCACCTTTTTGATTATAAAAATACTCACAGGCTTTAAGCAACTCATAAAAATTCATCAATGATGTTACAAACATTGCCACTGGTTCTATCCACAAGTTTGAAACCTTTTGCAATAGTTAGCTACAAATCAGGGAACTAGATATTTTCAACATATATTCGTACATGTGCTCCACACACACACACACAAAAACTTGAGAATGCATGTATACCTTCTTGATGTACAAATACACATGCATGAAAAACTTCAACAATTATTTCCTAAAATCCTCCAACAAAATCACATCAATGGTTCAATATCTATTGTTAAAAAGTATATTAAAATGTTTAAATATTAAATATTTTGCTAACAAAAAAAATGATTTCTTTTTAAGCATTGAATAAATATTTGCCATAGGCAGAGAGATTTACATCTTTTCTCAGAGACTGGTGAATGGGGATAGCTTGTGACCCAGATTTTACCTAATGACAGAAGTTTTTGACGCTCAGCATTTCGAGAATCCCAGCAACAGAGGCTTGTTGTCTTTTCATCAGGGAAAAGTACTAAAGAAACAAATGTAGACAGGGTTTAGATTATAAATAAGGTTGGGTCAATAAATAAGGTGGTTCTATAAATTGATTTAATGAATGACAAATTTAGGAGCAAGTAAATCATAAGGGAGAATGCTAAGGAAAAATACTAAGCAGTTATGAACTAAATAATCAAAAGAAGAGAAAGACTTTATGAACACAACAAAAAATTTAAATCTATTGATACATCATTTATTCAGAAGAACGTGAGACTATTTAGGCAAAGATATAGTGTTTACAATTAATTCAGGCTGTGTGTCTCAATCTCATTACACTTCCTACAAGGAAAAGAAGTGCTGGTAGATATCAGCCAACTAAATCCTTCTGAACAATCTGGAGATTGAGATATATGTGTGTAACAGGCCTTTGCAAGCCAGTTCTTGGAGGTACACTAAAGCTATAAACTCCTGCTTTTCTTATACAAAGGAGAATCAAAAAGTAAAGGTAAAATAAATGTAATGACTTTCATAGAAGTAACTGTGGAAATTAAACATATCCTTTTTCCTATAGTCCCAATGCAAGATAAAGCATTTGCAGCTCAACTACCTTCTTGCAGTTTTTTAGATGCTTCCAAAGACAGATAAGCTTTGCTTTGTTTACTTCATTATCAGATATTAATAAATGACCATGCAGTGCCTTCTTCAGAGGACCAAAAAAAGTGATAATCCTGTTTTACGGCCACTGTAGATCCATAGCTGATCTCCATATGTGTAGCCAGAAGATACACTATCATCTGTTGGTCCCCTTTACTCTAACCATCCGCCCTGTTGATGTGCTTATGTGTGTGAGCAGAATGACCTATTTCCTGCTTTAAACCTTTCTACACACACATAAGCATTTCACTGATATGTGGTTTTATCTCCATAGTCAGCCAACATTCAACAGTGAATTTCCACAGGTTTTACTCCCTCTGCCCAAAGAAAGCACATTTTGCCATGTTGTTTTTTGATGGTGCCATCTCGTAATGGAGGATCTATTTCCCTAACCTTGTAGCTACCCCTTGACTAAATTTCAAGCATTGAATTCTCCAACAGGCAATGTATGTACACTCATTTTGTGAGATTCTCTTTGTCACTGCTATTGAATAATTTAAAAACTGCCTTTAATTTTTGATTCTCCCTTGTAATTCTGAAGAGACAAAATTACCTTTGCCTAAAGAGAAGTTCTGTAAAGGTCTCAGAAGAACTTAAGAACAAATACAGGCTATTTAATTAGAAAACTACAAAGTAGATTATGAATAACTCTATTTAGAAAGCAAAATAATTTTAAGATATATCTAAAATGAAAAAAATCAGTTGCATTACCGTAATCTTCTGTGTGGTTGAACACAGCATTGGTGCGATGTTCCATCTTGCCTGTAGCACCAGCCCCAGTGTACACAATCAAACAGCGGTTGGTTGAGAGCTCCCACAATTTCACCAGAGAGTCTTTTCCACTTGATAGTATATACTGCAAGATGGATCCCTTAAGTCAGTGTCTATCACATTTAGGTTGACTTATCAAGTTTAAAATTTACAGTACAGTCCAATCACGCACAATGTGCATTCTACTACATGTAATCTTGAAACACTTTACTTTTTAAGATACAATCTTTGGCACAAACATAAAATCTGCTGAGGAAAATATGTGCTTAAGCCCGTGCAGATTTTAACATATTAAAACCAACACATTCGGTGGTGAAAAAAGTTTACTCACTATAAATCAATAAATATTTTTATCAATACCTTAGCATTGCGTGAGAAAACAACAGAGCAAACTTCCTGCCCTTGATGGGCAAGTTTGAATGTTGTGATGCATTTGCTGCTGACTCCATCCCAGATCTTGATGTGCCCATCTTTAGCACAAGAAGTGTACAGGTTCCCACTGGGGCTCCAGCTCACCTATTTACATACACCATATCTTTTTATCAAGTCAGTTCTTCCAGTGCTGTGAAGCCATAACACCAATTCAATATGCCTAAAACATTGTTTGACAATAATGTGTGACAATAATTGTTTTACATGAATGAAATGTATGTAGGAGAAGCATACTTACATCTGTGACAGGACCAGTGTGTTGATCAGAAGGGATGCTGCCTACATAGCACTGCATAGTATTTACGTCATACAGTCGCACTGCAAGAACACTGCCAAAATTTAGTTACTCATGACTTTTTTTTCATTCAAATAGATCTCTTCACAAACGTGGCTCTTTTGTGAATCCTACTTTTGTATTCAAACAGATAGAGCATTAAGAGCCACCCGAAATGTAAAATCCTGACAAAACTGCCAGACAAGACCTTTTACCCCTAAACGATACAAACTTACATGTTGGATGCTGTGTTCCCACTGCCAAAAAATCTCCACTTGGATGGAAGGACATGCAACGCACAGGTGCAGCTTCCTAGAACACACAAAGGAGTATACGGTGAGAGTTGTCCACTTTATTAAACAACTTCATACAATCCAAAATGTTCACAAATGGACATGATTACTGTTCTGTAAACACAAGAATATGACACATACATATATGAAACAATATGAGTTTCTCTAAATTAATTGCAAAAAACATTAGAATGCAAATTACTTATAATGGGAAATATCCTTGGCAGTTGTGGTATTACAAATTCAAATAATTTTACTTGAATGTCATTGTGTCCCTCATGATCAGCAGAAAAGTCACTAGTATCTTATCTGAATCATAATAAACTTAAAAAGACTGCTTATTGCATGCATTTATTTGACCATGAAGCTTCACATGAAAGCAAACCTGTACACTCCTGAAGGCTTTTTTGACAGAAGGCTTTGAGTACTCAAAAAAACGAATGCTGAAATCTTTGCTGCCAGAAGCCAAAATCTGCTCAAACGGATGGAAATCTAAGCATGTCACCTCCTGTGTTAAAGTAAGAACAAACCATTTTGGATGAAAAGAATATGCCACCTTATATACAGTTTGTTTTTTAAACATATTAATGTAGAGGAAAGGCAGACAACTCTCACAAAAACACCTCCCTTTCCCATGACACAAAAGTTCAGCAACTACGTTTCCATTTTACAATAAAAAGCAATGTCATTTATCACTTTCTGTGAACTTTTATCAGATATACCTATCTCATTAATGCAGACCAGATCCATATAAAGGTAACCAACCTCAACATGGTCATAAAGAGTTCGGATGACAGGATGATTTTCCATCTGCTGCTGAGGTGTTTCCATGGCAATAATTTCAGCAGGTGTAGCACTTTTTGCTAACATTCTTTCCACATCTAAGATCTGAAGAGAGATGAAGTATTCTTTACATGTCAGACATAAAGAAAATAAACTCTATCACTCAATAAAAACTCATGCAAGCAGTTCCAAATAATAGTCAAACAATAGCATAAAGATAAACTAAACAAAACATGCCATGCAAACAATGCTTCTGCAGTTTGTGACAGGTATATCAATTTAATATGATCACTGACCAAATGGTGAGTTTCTGTAAAAATGTAAACCAGACATTGAAACAAATGATATCTTATGACTAATGTGCTCAAGATACGTATCCACTTTTTAAGCTCAGAAATAAAAGTAATAGAATGGTGCATAAGGAGTCATCTACACACAGTTTCTGAAGTTTATTTTGCCTTCAACCATTTTAATGGTAAGAGACAGGCAAGTGAAGCAGAAAGTGGTATCGATGCAGTTTAATTAAGTGGCCTCTTAGGTTATATTTTATGGATCAGAAACAGAAGGGGGAATAAAGTAATTTTAGATGCAATAAGACAGAATTGCTGAAACCAGGAAAATAACACAAAATTTGTGCCGCAACAAGTTTCTGGACAATAAAAAACAATAAAAGCAAATCTCACTTTTATAGAGCAGTCTTCTGAGCCTGTAGCGATGATCTGACCTGAAAACAGAGACTGATTTTTCTTTTTCTTTGTTCTCGCTTCAATTTGTTAAAAGCATTATAATATAAAATATAAAATTTGTCATTCTAAGTATTCAAAAAAATTACAGAGCAAAATCTAACAAAAGAAATAAGGGAAACCTAAAAAGACAATATAATGTTTACTTCAAAAAAAGTCTTAAACCTCCTTTTACGTCAATGTTATGCCCTTGCCTTGCTTTAGTTTTTAATTCTACTACTACTTTCAGTTCTACCAAGACTAAAGGAGTTCTGTAATCTTTTGACCAGGAGGAAATGAGCTGTTAAGGGCCACAGTGATATTGGCTACAGCCTTATTGTGAGTTTGGTGTTCACCTCCTCTCTCTTGCAATCTTTCCTTTCCCCAACCCTCTATGGCAGGGGTGGGCAATTAATTTTCCCAAGGGGCCGCATGAGAAATTGGGATGGTTTTAGAGGGCCGGACTAATATAGTTAACTCAGTTTTACCCAATACAGTATATATAGTATATATACTATCCCTTCGCCAGCGGGCGGGCCGGTCAGAGACAGGAGGCGCAGGCCGGCCATTGCCCAGGTCTGCTCTATGGGGTCCAGTGGCCTTTCAACAGTCGGGTCAATGTGGGGGAAGTATGCTGTACCACATGGGTATCAAGCCAACAATCGAAGGTGTCTCTGACTTTAGATGCCAGTGCTCTAACTACATTACTAACCACTTCCACATGTCTAGTGCTCTTAGGCCATGCAAAGTCAAAAATTTACTTGTTTAATGTTTGATTTTTAATAGTAATACTCAAAACTTTTTTTAAAGAGTAATCATATTATTTCTGAAATAAGAATAAAGCCTCTGGGACCTGAAGGATGGAAGGTAGCAGCACGACATGCTGCCTTATGTGCAGTTACATAACATGTCTCATACAATGCAGCTTCTGCAGAGATGGTTTGCACTGAAAAATAAATACAATGCTATGATAACAACTTTTTAAACTAAACTGCTTGATGAAGCTTCTAATTAAATTCAAACCCTAAAGCAAACAAAATAAACACAACCATGACAAGACACTAAAAAATTCTAAAACAAAGATAAAGATGTTTATCACATTGTCAGATACATCTTATATTGAGAAGGGAAAAGCAAGGGAAATGGTAAGTTGGGCAAACGATAGATACAGGCGGTAATCGACTTATGACGGTGTTTCGTTCCTACGTTGTGTACGTCCACTGCCAACCAACCTAAATCAAACACCACAGCTTGGATGGGACAGAAAATATAAGATGTAGCCAGTTAAACAGTAAAAGAAGGAGACAAAACTGTCAGTAGAAAGACCAAGTATACCAACCTTCTGTCTCAAACTCTAAATCGATGCCTGATCCTGGTACCACGGTGCTGCTTGTCAGATCTTTCTTTGTATCAGTTGCTTCTGCAGAAGATAAATATAAAGTCTTTAATAATAGTATCAACAACAATGACTGCTAGATTTGATCTGATTATCACAGGAAATCAAAAGCAAGATGGGATAGCCCCCTTCATACTAATATCTAATGGAAAATAATACAGAAAAAAATATCTAATATTTGTAGCTGAACTGACCCTCGCTAAAGGCCAACACCTGCACAGCCCGACCTTAGCACTGATTTTTGCCCGCTATTTATTCCGGACAGTTTGGGTGCTACGTCACCCGCTGTTGCTGTCCGTCAAGTGTGGGATGGAAGGGGATTGGGGTGGAGGGAACAAGCACTGTCAGCAGTACACTCTGCCCTAAAAAAGCGCTACCGCTACAATGCGAACAGTAAAATGCATGAATTACATGCTACATGTAGCAGCTTACTTAATATAACAAGGTGTACACAAACATGTGCACATTCGGACATAAACATTATAGGTACACACAAAAACACTACAGATTATTATTAGTGGACTATATGCTATAAACCCTTAATACAAAGAATTTTTGTTTATATACAGCCACCCAATGTTAATATGTATGTAACCAACAGCATTTGATGTTGATGTGGGCAAGATGGCCTCCTTAAAACTGAATAAATTATTATTATTATTCTGAGAACTATACGGCTCACAGCAGCACTCACATAAAAAATACTCTTTCGTATGTAAATAATTACCTTCTTCTTCCCTCAGACCTAGTTTGAAAACCTTGAATAAACGGTCACTAGGAGGGCATGCTGGATGTGGCCTGACAGCTGTTGCTAAACCAACTGCCAATTCTTTGTGTCCATCATAGAATAACTGACTAGAAAATTAATAACTGATTAAAAACTTATATCAAGTAAAAATTTTCTAATACAAATATAAATGTTATAACGCTCATTCATACATGCATTTTGTCAACAACATAGTCTTATAATTTAACACATTTTCCACTCAAGAAAAGTTTAGTAATTAAAAAAAAAATGACTGCTTATCTTGATTTACTCTAGCTGTCATTGCTTCTGATTTCCCTTGAATAAAAGTGGATTTACAAAAAACATTTTATTCCAATGCTGTGTAAAGTTAATTTAAAAAGTAACACGTCACTGAATTTAAATACTGTTACTATATACTTTCATTGCTTATCGGGCAACAATTAATTCTGCTCTTTTTCCAAAATAGCATTTAGCTTATAGTGCAATTATTTCTGATTGCCGATATCATGCCGAAACCGACGTGAACTCTAACTTTGCTATCATTCATAATTATTTGTAAAACGTCTTTCGATGTGCATAAAATTAATTAACGATTAATCTCGATCAGAAACAATTACAATAACAAACCTTATCATTAGTCGATACAGCATCTCTCGCTGCTTGATTTCCATGTCCATTGTTACAGTAATTTTTATATCCCAAATCTTCCTTCTATTCTTGTTACTGTGGCTTTCACAGTTGTCCCTCTTGTAGGTAGAAAAAGATACCGAGTATCAGCAATGTTACCAAGATTTACGCTCCATTTAGGAATTGATCATTTTGGGGTATAGCATTTCCTACGACGAAGCAGTTTTCCCGTCGCTCCGATTCATGTCCTTACTTACTTGGTTTCAACAAATGGTGGAAATAAATCTTTTTTCCCAAGCGATTATGCATAAACTACAGTATTTGCTTATAAAAAAGACGATTAAAAGCCGTACTAGAAGAGGACAGTTACAGTGGTGACCTCCCTTATACTACTAGTCTCACTCGGTAGGTTCCCCGTACCCACACACGAAATGAGTTTGTTAATTTCGAGAAAAACATTAGGTATGCACCTTTCGTTCTTTTGTTTCGGGTCAGAGTCAGTTTCCGAAAAAGAACACGAGGGAGAGGGACTCACCCTATAATGAGACTGGGTCTTATATTAATTTTTGCCACTAAAGTCGGTGGTATATGGGCTTAAAATATATTTTCAGGGTATGTCTTATTAATTCTTCATTTACAAAAATCTACATTTATTCTATATAAAAAAGTCACTTAATTTTCTTCATAACTCTACAAACCCTGAATTCCGGCCTTATTTCTTATGACTATTTCCCGTTGGATGATTATCCATTATAATTTATTCAACTGTATAATTCAATGCTACCGTGGTGTGTTTCAAAAATCGTCTGGCATACATTGCAGTGTGTGTGTGACTACATATATACCTTAATCAGTCCGCTGTTTCTGTATGAATTTATTGCTATTTCGGCATTCCTTCTCTAAAAGCAAACGCAGAATGCCAAAAGCAATTAGGAAATTATTTTGTATCGACTACAAAAGGGAATGATTGCGAATTAATGTGCTTATACACAATTTAGCAGCATCGAAAGCCGAAGGGTCCCACAAAGTTTACCGAGATTTCGAAAGCCGGGTTCTACCTCAGACATACGAATTTTCGGTATGGGCACTGCGCGCGTGGGCGATAGCTCTAACACAAGTAGGGAATCCGTGTGCGCCCGCCAGAGCGGCCATGAACTATAATAGCAATGACTTTTAGCCAATGGCGTACCACATAGCGACCGGAAGCGCGCGCTATATATGTGAGCACTGCATTGCCGCCATTTATAAAGTTTTGTTCCTGTACACTTTTCGCCCGTTTCTTCACTAGCGATCAGTTGCACGTGTTCGACTCTTCGATAACAGTACGTTTAAGTTATACACTCTATAGTAAATATACTTTTTATTGAGATTTTAATTCCAACAATGTTCAAATTCGATGCGGAATATGCTACGAGAGGAAAGATTACAGCACAAGTTCAGAAATACGTGACCGCAGAAGTTTTCCAGCAGAAGACCTTATTCCATGTAGTTGAGTTTTTGGAAGAAGCAGAAGGAGGCTCAAACGAGCCAGTGGTTGTAATTCCAGACAGCTGGCTGCTAGCATTTAAAGATGCCAGTGGTTGCAGGATGTGCAACTGGCCACCAAAATCTGTTAAAGTAGATGCAAGCTTCATTATTAAAGCTAAAAAGCCAGATTCCTCATGGTCCATGCATCCAATTCGCCTGCACAAGTCGTTAAGTAAGTGCAATTTTTTAGTTCATAATTAATTCCTGTGCAGAAACAAAATGTATGAAGCGTGTGCTGCAGGAGGAAGGAGATAAAAAGATGATACCTGGACTGCTTTAACACTATAATATGTCATTACACCACAGATAGTGTGAATTTGGTTATGATGCTGCACTATTAAAGTGTATTATTGTTAAAGGGAAATTTATGTTGTACTTAGGGTCTTGATTTGTGAAATCTAATTTGGCTACTTTTTTGATATTTCCATGAAGGTAACTACCAAAAAGCTAGCCAAATCTGTGAGAGACTGAAAGAAATGTCAGAGGTGGAGAGTGATGACACAAATACTCCCACTCAACCTAAAAGGACGCGGATGACTCCGATTACATTTCGGTCTGTTTTCATTTTATTCTACTTAATTTTAGAGATCTTTTTGTGGATGTCCTGTAAGGACCCAAGGCTGTGTTTTCTTCCTGTTAAAATAGTATAATACAGTTAAAAAAAATTTTGTCCAATAACAATAAAATGTTCTTTTAAAAAAAATTAAGTTTTTAAACAACATATCATCAGTTTAAAGTTTTAAATATACTGAGCTGAATAAGTTTATGCAGATGTATTCATTTGACACAGGGATGCACAGCTAACAGACAGCGAAGGAGAGGAGGATGCTGAGGAATCACTATGTGATGACCATTCAGGTATGCAGCAGTGTCCACCTCCATTACCACACTCTTTGCCACCAGTAGTTGTCAGCTCTAGGGTGTCCCAGAGTAGTAGCTGTCGAAAAAGTACTGTTTCACTTTTGCCTTCACCCCGCCAATGCCCATTGTCTGGTTTTTGTCCTGCCAGCATAGGGACCCATAACCCCTTGGAAGGTTATTTGAAGTTATTTTGTTTATAATCATTTTAACATATTGTTTCTATCTGACCCTCAGCCAAGACTTATGAACAGTGTTTTTGTGAAATATAACCAGAAGTGGAAAATCCCAGCCTAATTTTGCCATAGTGAAAAAATTTTTTAAATAAATATGAATCACATTTCAAATAGATAATGACAAATGGGAAAAGTAACCCTGAATAGTGATGTTTTCAGGCATTGTGAATTATAGCGAAGCCAGCAAAGATCACTCTTTACATATTTTCTGCTATTGTGTTCGTTGGTTCCAGCTAAACTAGAGAAACTAGAAAAAATTGTACTGCAGCAACTGTCTCTTCTGGAAGAGATGAAAAATGATATGGAAGATCTGAAAAGGAGGTTTGAGAAGAGGGAGAAACAAAACCAGGAACAGCAGGGGACACGGGTATGGATGCAGGAACAGAACCAGGAACAGCATGTGACAAGGGGAAAACTGCCAGAGGGGTTCCAATTTCCCTTACAGTCTTCAGAGGAGGTAGAGCGTCTCGAGCTGGATCTGAAGACGGACTCAGAGAAACAGACACACTTGGTCTGTGCTTTATTTTGATTTGTTAGTAGGAGGAGTCAAATCTATTTTTTTTTTTTTTTCTATTCCCTTTAAAGGTTTTCAAAGTATTTTATTGTATAGAACAGTGATGCCCAGCCTTTTTCGGCCTGCGGGCCATATCCATTTCGGACAGCCGTGTCGCGGGCCATATCCATTTCGGACAGCCGTGTCGCGGGCCACTTCACCGCAAAAATACAAAAAGGAAAAAAAAGAAATAGAGCAGATACCATTTTTTATTAGAAACAAGTTGTACTTACCATTTATTATGTAGTAATTAGTGGGATATTTGAAGTTGTTTACCCAAAATCAACTTCTGAATGTCCGGCCTCATCGTAGAGACACCAAGTCAGAGCACTGAATCGAAATGTTCGTCCATCGAAAAAAAGATTGGGAAAAGCCCCTACGTGGGGATAAATTTTTTTCGTTTTTTAAGGTCTTTTTTTATTACTAACATGCCGATTTCCTGCACTGTGGGCAGAAGTTTCGCGGGCCGGATATGGCCCGCGGGCCGTAGGTTGTGCATCCCTGGTATAGAACAAATGACATGTCTGCAGTACTAAAAAGTAATAAAGGCATTGTTATGGTGGCATGGATTACAGCTGATAATAAATTTTCTGTAACCACTTAAGCTTGTTAACAATGAAAAATATTAAACTTCCTTAATGGTTCTCATCCATATTTTGGTCTTATAATACGAGTTCTTTTAACATGTATCATGATAATGCCCACAAGAATTTTGTACTTTTTAAATTTATTTTTGAAAAATGATATATGTTTATTTTTGTTTCCAGGAATGCCATCTGGCGATGTGTGGGGGACTCACTTTCAAGCAAGTAATGAGGGGCATACTATCTGTGCTATTTTCAACTGGGTTAGCCCGGTCTTACAACTTCTGTGGTCGGAGGGGGAAGAAGGGACTCGGTAACCACCCCTTTATTTTAGAAACAATTCAGGGTAAGGATTTAAATATTTGACTTTGTGTTTGTGCACAGCACATAAATACGTGCCTGTGATAAAATAGGGCTGTTTGGATTGTTTCTTAATTTTTTGGTTATCAACCTTAACCTTTTACTCTGATAGTAGGTGCAGACACACATTTTCACAAGTCATTAAAGAAAAACATGACAGGGAGATAAATCAAGCCGGGAGAACTTTTCTACCTCATTTCATTGTGATCTAATTACATTGCAAAAATAGAAATACGGACACATGTTTTTGCAATGTGTAGTCCTTTAATCAGCTGGTTAACACTGTATAGAAACGAATTAACATGACAGTTTTGCATGCATTGGGATTGTTTTTGAAATCAGTATTTCCAGTTTTCTTGCCTAAAGAAATTCTAACACAGTTCCACTTGTAGTTCCTTTCTGTTTATAACCCTTTAAATTTTTTACTCCACTTTACATTTATATAGTTTGCTTGTACCTTTCTTTATTTCACATTATATTTTGGATTTTAGGGTCAGTGACTAACAATTAAGTGCTTTCTTTTTATGCAGACCTCATATTCTTTTATTTTGTTCTATTTTTAGGTGCTGCAAGAAAAAGTTATCCTGAAGCTACAGATGCTGACCTGCAAGTGTTTATATCAAGTTGGTTATATAATGCAAGAGATCGAGATCAAGGCAGAAGGCAAAGGTTTGAGGCTTACAAGTCAGTAAATCGTTCTGGGGTGGAGGAAGGAGTGAAGGACAAATAAAGCTTTGCAACTTTCCACTTAAATTTGTCCGTAAAATTCTTGTACATAAATTTAATTTCATGGATTTATTTTAAGAAATGTCTGTGTCGCGGAGCAGTCCATGCCTCCTGTGTTTTTTTCGGAGTGTTTAACCCTTTGGTGGCTCACGGACTGAAAGTGTATGTCAAATGTATGTCGAATGGATTAAAACATCAGTTGGAAGTTGTTAAAGGCGACAGAAAGTGTGTAGTGAACAGAGTTCACCAGTAGGTTTTGGACGAAAAGAGAAAAGGAAATTTACAAAGATACAAAGAGGAAGACTTCCCTGACAAGCGATTGTGCATTTCCCGAGTGAGATTTGTGTGTAGTTGAGGGTAGTGTCGATCGAGGTTGGATACAGTTTGGTACTGAGCTGTTTATTGATTATGACATCTTTTTGTGTATTACTTCTGGACTTGTATTAGAAGATGGAAGTTGTAAACGTAAGAGAGAAAGATGTGTGAATTGAAGAAATGGTTTAGAAATTGTAATATAGTGTATGGACTGAACGAGTTGGAGCTCTACTGGATAATGAAGAATCGCCTCCGAGAACGTGTTTTGGCTCAGCAGCTGGAGCCCCGTGACGTCACCGCGGATTACCACCCCTGTGAACCCGGGAACCACCTGACCGACATGACCAGTTTGTACAGCCATCGTGTGTGTATTCGTGTTCTTCGATTCTAGTTGGCAGGACATTCTTAGAGATTGCGAACGACCCTACCAGAGACGATGAAATTGAGAGATGACGGCCCAACGGCTGGTCTATATTATAGCTTCGTGTGAGGCGAATATTAATCATAATTTCGAAATCATATTCGTTCAGTGGCTCTTTATTTTAAATATAATAATAAATGAAGATTTATATAGCCCATATTCACAACCCTGCGGAGGATGCTCTAATTAGCGATTACAACAGGAATGAGACATGGACAGTATATGTGTGACGGAAGAATAAACAACAGCACTGACGACAGATAGAAGACAAACATATAAACACACAGATTGAGCCATTGAATATTAAAAAAAGACGAAGGTCATGATTTTGTAGTGGAAGTTAAGTAGAAAAGTATCAAAAGTGGAGAGTGAAAAAAGGACTAGTATTGTGTGGAGTGTGTTAGGAGTAATGCTGTAAGGGTCTGATTTTTCTACAAATACTCAAGGAAGAGGTAGATTTTTCAGTGCAGATTTGAAGGATTAATTGTAGATAGGTGGTGGATATGGAAAGAGAGACAGTGTTCCATTGTTTTGCAGCACAGTAACTTAAATTCTGTGACCATATGTTGTTCTGGTGACAGTAATAGGAGACGGACAAACGAAGAGCGCCGGGAGGTAGGGGAAGAAAAGCTAAAAAAAATAGGCCAGGAGCCAACAAAGAAATTAAAAAATAGCACATACAGTTTTCACAAAATGCGAGAACGGATGGGGAGCCAGTGCAGAAAACTGAAATTTTCAATTTTGAAAAAAAAAAATTACTATAAGACCTGAGTAAGTTTATGAAACATTCATTGGGCACAAATTTGTTAGAGTGGTCCATCTGTTTAACCAAGACTCTGCTTTAGGGTTAAAGCACTAATTTGCATAGTCCCATCCCCTAAATTCGTGAAAGGCTACCACAAATGAATTGCCTTTCCTTTAATTTATGCCAGCCATTTTCTTGTCAAAATATATGTCCGATGGGATGGATAAAAGTTGCAGTCACTGTCGAACTACTGATAAAAGCAGTTTTATTAGAAACGATCAGCGTTACCTCCCGTTGACCGTTAACCCTGAAGAACAATAGGCTTTACGCTTCAGAGATTCTCATAATGATTCAAGGTGATAACATACAGAAAAATCTTAAATCTTATCTGTTCTTTAAACTATTTAATTTTTTAATTAACTATACTACTCAGCAGATTTTGGGGATCCCATTTAAACGAGATGCAATACACAATTTTTGTAGTGGTGATGGATGATGGTTAGAGGCGGTAGAATGTGGGTAGGGGTGGAGGAGCGTAACCTTGTAATGACTATAGCAGATTAAAAAAAAACAAAGCTTACAGTGGGAACAAAAGGAGTGGGTGGCCACCCATAGACATCTTTACTCTTGGTGTATGCATTCCACCCAAAGAAAAAAAAACCCACACACAATAACAGTAACGCAACATGCATAGAAATAAGCCAACTTGGTAATATTTCTTTTCATTGCTCCATGGCATATGCTTCGTTGAAATTATTAAACCTTAAACGATACACGAATCTGTACTTCTATATGAAGATTTTGGATCAGTGTTAATGTCTGAGGTGCATGTCTTTTCCGTTGTATTTACATCCAAACAGGACAAAACTCAAAATAATTGCACATCAGCATGTTCATGTGCATCAGTTCACATTCCATAACATTCTAAGCTACAAACTGTTTACCATACAGTGCTAAAGATCTTGTTGGGCTGAATTTTCTGAAAACATCAAAGGTGACAGAATGCTGATGAGTCTTCTGGTGCTGGAGCCGAATATCTGGAATATCAGAATTACTTCACATCTATTTTTAGCTGTCTGGCCTGAGAGTTTGTTCTGGAAGGGTCCTTTCTTTCGCAAGCTTCTTATTTTATAACTCCAAATAGACAACATCCAGAGAATTTGGGCTGCTCCTTAATCATTACACGGGATAAAATTTCTGGGAGACCCAAGGATATCTGGGAGCACGAATCTCAAAGTTCGTTTTGTCATAGTGATCCAGGCATTGAAAGCATTTGGAAAGGGTGACACAGTGCTTTTCTTTCTGAAGTCTGTTTAAAACGAGGGCCAACAGTCTAGCTGCAAAAATACGCCTGCTTTGCGAATTTTGATCGCAAGTTTCTGGTGAAGTGAGCCGACTTTGCACATAAAGTGGTTTAAGCTACTTTGTTGTAGTCGTTTACAGTTTTGTTCGCATAATGTACTTCAGAAAGCATATTGACTCCTCCTGATTTGTCCTGGAGTGAGCAGTCGCTGTTGGGGCCTTCCGGAATTCGATCCAGAATTGCAACTTCTTCATTGAATTTAGTGCAGTGTGAATTGCTAGAAGTTTCTGAGATTCTGCCATGGCTCGTATCAGGCGTGCTCGCTTGTCGGAGCTTTTTTGGGCGCCACATGCAGACCATGCTGTCATTAGCTTCTCCCATGTCCTTACGTCCTTCTAGCCAGAAAGTTTCCATGAGTCCTTTACCCTGAAATTCAACAATAGGCAGTCAGCTCCTATCCCCTTCCAATATGGGATTTCTTGTACACGTTTGGTAGTCTATGTGCGTGTGTGTATGCTTGTGGGAAAAATAGGGAAGAAATCGATTTCATGGCCACATTTTTAGTTTGTTTTTTTTAAAATTATATTTCGCTATATATACATCGTAAACTAGTAATAGGTTCTGCTTAAAAATTAACATGCATTTCTGAAAGGGCGGACATTCAACCTTTAGAAGGAAAGCATTATCTGGTTGATGCTTCTGAACCATGTTCTGAACGATACATAGAAATACGATGAAGTTGAATTTCAACTTTAAGATCACTGAAAAGTCTGTTATTCCATATCGAAACATGAACTAAAGAGCTCTTTTAAACCCGTTCACTAAACAATATCACACTATTTGTTGTACAAGCTTCATCGTGAAAGTTGTTTTTAGAAGTTGTAGGGGTTTGTCTTTAAATTTTAGTTGTAACTTACACAAATATATGAAGCTCTCACCACACGTCAATAAATAACGCATAATACATCATTAAGAAAAGCTTCCATGCTCCAGCTCATTCTTCAGGCTCATCGTGAAAGTTTTCCCTGAAGATTTAATACAGCACTGAACACATCAGACCTGATTTCCCCTCTTCCGATGTCTTACCTTTATATTAACTTCACCTCTGGACGTGATGATGTATCTGTGCGTCTTGTCCAGTAAACCCTTGGTGGCCTTGCTTATATGTATCTTCATGGCTAGCAAAATCAGAAGAACAGGGTCCAGGGATCAGACTTTTAAGAAAACAAGGAAAGAGTAAGTTCGTAAAATGTAGTTCCAGGTGTATTCTGACTTATGACTAGGTGTGTTGTCTAGTATTATGGTGGGAACCCAGTGAGGAAGATAAAGCAATCAGTGACAGCTCTAGAAATTTTCGCTCTTCGAGCTGTCTTACAGCTGATATAATAATTTTGGGGCACTGGGGCTAACATTTGAATTTTTCTAGTTAAGCCGCGTTATTCGACTCACGTTCAGAGTTGGACTCCATGCGCGAAGCTGTGTTGACTGTGTCGCCGAAGAGACAATAGCGCGGCATTTTGAGTCCAACTACCCCCGCCACACACATACCTGCAACACAAATGGCAACGAGTCCCAGCACGAACGACTGAACAGTCGTCAGTAAACTAGTTTCATAATCAATCTTTGCGTGAAGAGAGTCGCAAGAACGACATTGTCCACATGGTCTACTTGTCTATTGTGCAGACAAACCGATTCGAATTTGACTGCTCTCTTTATTCATCCTGTGTCTTCTTTCTGCCATTGCCAGTAGTTTTCGTTGAATATCAATTGTTCCTCTGTGTGTGTGTGTGTGTGTGTTTGTTTTGTTTTTTTGTTTTTTTTTTTTTGTTGTTGTTGGTTTTTGTTGTGGATTTTTTTTTGCCAGCTTCTGCTTGGGACACCTTTTTATTCACTCGCCAGCTTGTTTCTGTTGACTAAACGGTCTCACTGCAAATTTTGCACTTTCTCATATTCGAACCACTTTTGCTACTTAGCTTTAGTATCTAAGTAAAATGATAAAGAAAGACAAAAACAACAGATAAATGGACAGAGAAAAAAACATGTGACTTTTATTTAAAGAATGAATGTCTAATGCGACAAACTTTTCTGTAAGAGAAGAGTGTAGTGTATCACCTGAGTGAATGCCAATGCGTATTTTCAGATGTCGATCTTCGATGTGGGCTGGCAAATGCACCTGCTTCACCGCTGCCAAAAGGTCGATGGACATGGTGGCAATTTCGTCCGCGTGCTGCAACAGGAGACCCGGGAAGAACGCAAGTGAATCGATAAATCACAAACAATCCGACTTCCTGGAAACAGTTACTGCGTATAATCAAATTGTATAAGTGGTGCTTCCTTAGGACCTTTAACCTAAAGTAAATTTGTACAATTTTCAAACGCTGAAATGAAAGACGAGAACCACCGAAAAATAGATTTATGAAAACGAATTGTTGAATCGGTATATAATCCAGAAGAATTTATCTTCCTATTATTATTCTTAGTTCCGAAGGTATATATTTGTCTGTTTGTCAGATAACGGATTTTTCCATTGTCCAGTATCAAGCTCCATTGAGCATCATGGGCACGAATGCAACATTGGTAAATGGAATTTTCGTCTATCGAGACTTCCTTTTTTTAACACAAACGAGATGCCACCTTGTATGAGGGAAACAGAGCCACGGCAGAGAACAGTGAAAACATGTCGACGAGCTGAGGGTCGATTCTAAACGAGCTAGTTTGCTCTTTCAGTCTGTGCGGGGACAAAGCGCGATCTCAGAGTTACATTTGATATCAGACGTTATTGCAGCTATCGGCACCACAGGCTCAATGATGAAGATATCCCAAAACTTGCATATTCTGTTTGTCGAGCAAGTCGATCAGAGAAGAGCTCCATAAAAATAGGTCCATTTCTAAAAACATCTGCAGCAGCGGCAGTAATGGTGACACCATTCTAAATCGAAAAAAACATTTGACATTTTCTTCAAAAAAATCGTTAATCATTAATCATATATTTATAAAATAAATATTATTAAACACAATTCTAAATACAATTTGTGACAAAATTTTGAGAATTTTTGAAGATTTGCTTAATGTGCAGGATTTCATAACTGCTTTTTTTTTTGGTCACTATGCTGAGCTCGGACAGGAATTTCTTTTAACTACATGATAATCGCAACTCATACAATAAAAATTGTTTGTTCCTTGAGGAGCATAGGGCCGCCACAACACCTCGCCATCGGACTGTTGGGCCGCCCCCCTTAGTTGGATTCATCTAATAATAATGTTTGAATTGATATTAATTCGTATAATAAGGGTTATAAATAAACTGTTCTTATTTTAAATGTATGTCATGTTTTTGCACAGTTGGAGTGAAGTACTTTTCGCTGTTCTGATCAGGTGTCTTGTCTGTTTCGATCAGATGTGGATACTGAAGTGCTGAGGAATAAGCTTGTCACAATTTCCGAGAAGGTAAGTTTGATTTCTAGAAATAGGTAATTGTATTCTCAGCTGAGCTTCGCCACTCTTGATGGATCATTGTGTCTTACTTTTTCTCCGTTGCGAGTAGGGACGCCACTGGCCACCATGTAGGCATCACCGATTGTCTCCACTTTGTACACGTCGTACGTATCGATGCGGGAGTCAAAGGTGGAGTACAAATTGTTGAGGAGTTCTACAACCTGTTTTCAATACAAGTGAGCCAGTCAATTATTTAATTTTATGATTATTGCCTGTATTAGGTGTTTGCATGACGAAACAGCGAAATAAATGTGAAAGAAGCAGGAAAAATAGTGGCGACATACAGACTTTTGTAAACTTAGCATTATAGGTATCAAGCAAAACTGCTGACGTGATGTGGAAAATAGCTTCTCAGACACAACATAGTAAAGTAGAAGATAAAAACATTATCTCAGTAACCTTTACGTTTACAAAAATACGAACAGCTGCCATTCTGTTGCAAAGGAAATGTCAGCAGTGTCTCGACAAGGGAAAATATGTTGCTAAATCGGCAGAATAACCCAGCTCAGAAGTTTTACCTGTAAAGGTGTACTTGAGGCTGATATGGAGGTAAAGCTGACGATGTCCGAGAAGTAGATGGAGACTGACTCGTAACTCTCAGCCATCACGTGCATGCCGGCCGTCAGCTGGTCAGCGATCATCGGTGGGAGCATCTGATACAGCAGTTTTTCCGTTTTTGATTTCTCGACGTCCAGCTCCTCAGTCCGCTTCTCAAGTGTCTGGGCATACCTAAGACAGGTGGTGCTTCAGTTACATGGGGCAACTTTAAAGACAATATAAATGCGTTTGAAGTATGAAGTAAAGAACTAAAATGTGATGCAAAGAACTGGGGGAGATGGCTGAGATGTGGAAAAAAATGAGCGAGAAAAGAAGTGGACAATAAACTGTCAGAATAGGCTGCAAATTTAAAAGAACAAATACCGCAACATCCTGCGTAACAAGTGGGGAAAGATAAGTCTCACCTACCTGATAACACAGTCCGCCATTTTCTTGACCCTGATGCAAACAGTACCTGCTGTTCCGATGACAGTCACAATGGCAATGCAGCTGAAGAAGATCCTTCTTGTGTGATAGCTCAGCATGTCCAGGTTGCGGGCACCGAGCACAGCACGAAGGTCGTCCAGGGTAGCACGCACGTGAGTCAAGGTGGCCAGAGTATGCCGGTATGCATCGGACAACTCGCTCTCGTTTGTACATCGCGTGAGCTCATCGTAAGCTGTCAGTGTGTCCGTGATGTTCCACCTGCCTGAGCTGAAGGTTCTTAAATTGTTTTCGTTCAGAGGAAAATGGAGCAAATCGCCGATGTGGTTGAGTATAGCCCTGTGCCGGTGGGCATACTCCACAGCAGATGCCGTTGCCGCCGACGATCTGACGCAACACAAGACGGCCTCCTGGGAAATGTAGCGAAGCAGCTCCACGAGCGCGAGATACACAGACGTCAGCATCCAGGGTTGGTCGTCAGTCTCACTAATGCACGTGAGGAATTGGTCCCTCACACGACTGCTGAGTGTCGAAATGTGCGCTACAGACACCGAGATGATGGCCATATCAGCAGGAATCGACGCATTAGTGACCAAATAAGCACAGATTGGTAAAAAATCACTTTGGCTGATGGTCTGACACAGTTCTGCAAGTTCTTGGGTAGATTTCCTGGATTCTTCCACAACATTGAGGTCCACACTTCCACGGACAGAAGTGTTGTTAAATATGGTGATTTCGTACAACCTAAGCACGTTGTAAAACAGGTCCACAACCGCAGACATGCCTTTCATGCAGCTTTCTATTGATTTGTGTTCCTCAGCTTTGATGGCATCGCTGACGATGTCGTAGACGAGCACGCAGAATATAGCTAGCGACGAGAAAAAGCACACGGCGAAGATGCTGCGCACGATGAAGCGATTTTTGACCCAAATGTCGTCTGCACTTTTAACCGTTACCTCCACCTCATGCAGCAGGCACTTCCTGTGAATTATATCCTTTGATGAACAGGTCCTTAGCACCGTAAGTCTGGATTTCGACTCATCATTCACCGGAAACGCAACCGGCTCGCTGGATGGTAACTGTTTAAACTCATTATTGGAGCCAAAGTCTGTTTTCACAGAACTTTGAACCACTGAGATTTTTGTAGGAGAATAATGGCTGATTTCGTTACAGTGATTTTCAGCGATTGCTGTCTTAATGTCTCTATGTTTCTCCTGATGGTTTGACTGAGTATCATAGTTTTCGAGAGGCCGTATTTTGTTTGCCTTAAAGTTAACCCGATTCATCGCGAAGAGGACTGCCTGCTATTGTATATGATTGATGAAGATAGCTTTTAGTCAGTTTCTGACTTCTAAATTAAATCCTATTTCTCACAGTTTTTCCCAGTGGTATCACAGAAGTAGCATTTAGTGTCTTTTGACTTTCATTGCGAAATCCACTTCCCATACTTCTAGAGGAAATGTATTTGCAGTAGGTTATCCGTTCCTCGAGTGGCCTTGTTTTTGCAAGATACGTCCTCCTCTTAGAGACAACATCGATAGTTCGGCATCTTTAATTACTGGTGATACGTTTCTCCTTTTGCCAGATCACTCTATTTTGGTGGGCTCCCTTACAAGACCTTATCGATCGAGCCGGTAGGAAATATAGACATTGCTCGCTAAATATTGGTCTAGTCCAGTAAGTATGCGCTAGCAAATCTCGAGGCGTTTTAAGAGATGCCATCCTGCTGATTATTGAGATGGCTGAATCCGGCCTACGGCTTCCTAGAAGTCCATACTCTAAACCGAGCTTATGACTTGCAAAGAGCTAGAATTTAAAGTTGAAAAAAATCACTTTGGTAAAACTTGTTTCTTTTTTAATGAAATTATTTAGCGTTTGTTGTAGGTGGTAAGACTTACTTTGGATGGGAAGGTAAAGTTTTGACAAACAGTTTTGGGTCTGTTTCCGTCACGGAGAAGCAACTTCTTGCATGAAGGTCTTTGTATTCCGCATAGCATTCCTGTAAGAACAGAAAATTCTAACATCATGATTGGAAGTCTTTATCAGGAATGTCCGTCACGCTTGCCCATAAGCATGACAAATCTGATGATTAGCTAAGTTCAAGTCTGACTTCAAAGCGCATTGACAAGAAGCTAAAATGTCAGACCTGTAGCATAATCTAGTTGTACACGTGCAGTTTTCTTTCATTTTATTAATCTGACCAGCTTCATCAAAAATGATTTTGGAATATTGGAATTTTCATCGTTACCTGCTTCGTGGACACAATCTAAATATGTGGATATTGTGGAATCCAACATTATTGCGAGTCACGAGTCCTACAAGCCGGAAATACGGCATTTGTGCACTTTCATTTATAATTCGTCTTTGGTCCTTACATATTGAGCAAGCAAAACAAAAAAATTGCTTTTTTATTCCTTGTGTTTTGTAGTTTTAAATTTTACTAGGGAATCCTGTGCCCTTTTTTCACAGGATGCAATCAACAAGAGCA
The DNA here is from genome assembly GCA_004794325.1 of Pomacea maculata. NCBI lineage: Eukaryota > Metazoa > Mollusca > Gastropoda > Architaenioglossa > Ampullariidae > Pomacea > Pomacea maculata. The sequence continues at coordinate 38,683 of SRHC01002558.1, forward strand.
GTTGCAAAAGTGCACATGTGTACAAGAACAATGGAGACGTGCCTGAACAAAAATAATAAAGGCATTTCTTTAAAGAAAATAAAAAGGTACATGTTTATAAAAAAAATAACGATCTGGATCTTCCAGAAATCGCCCAGTTTTAAAAATAATACGACCAATATATCCAAGGGCAGTTAGTATGGAATTTGAGCTGGCGGCACCAGATCTCTTGGCAAGTCGAAATAGCAAGCTTAAAAAAAAGAACCATTTTAAATGCAACAAATGAGATTTAGTCATCTCGTCCCCTCGCTCTCTCTCTCTTCCACAACCCCAAGCCTGAAAGTCTGTTTATATTTAAGGCGTGTACAGTTTAATACTTGAGATTAATATGCCGTGCTGTGTTTTGTAGTGTAAACAATCTGTTTGCCATACATTGCTTACTGGGTATTATTTTCCTGAGGAAATTACGTCCAGAAAGATCGGTTCTTGCGTCCCTTAAAGATCTATGGAATTAGATAAAGCTCGTTGCAAGATATTATTTCACAAAAATCTAGGTGAGTCCCACCTTTCTTCTCACGAAATACATGCCTACAAATATCACTATGCACAGAAAAAGGTGAACAACACCAACGTCAGGATTGTACATGTATACATTGGTCAAGGCCCCACTAGTCAGAGAGCAGTGATTATATGTTAATAAGGAATTTTATCCAAACGGGATGTCACGAGTCTGGTCTCTTTCTGCGTGCTATAATATTTGTAGGCGTCCGTATCTGAGGTTGACAATTGGCTGCCAATTCTCATGTCTTTGATAGGCCTGGATCCCACGTCCACTTGCTACTGTAATGTCTTCGGCAAGGGACTTTAAGTGCTGACTGCATCAGATTCTTTAAAGATTTAGTAGGGTGCAATTATTTTAATGAATGGGTAAAGCTTGGTGCAAGATACTATTTCCCCAAATCTATATAAGTTGTTGTTGTTGTTGTTGTTGTTGTTGTTGTTGTTGTTGTTGCTGCTGCTGCTGCTGCTGCTGTTGTTGTTATTATTAAAAAATAATAGTTTATTAATCGGGTTTTATTCCTACCTCCCTAATTTTTATATTTTTTGGAACTACTTGTTGTAAAGAAAAAATTTACTCTTCTTAATAATGATCCGAGATTCGCGGGATCTTTCCGGCATGCACTAATCGCGATGACGTGGTATCAACGCACGCGATCACATATGCAGATTGTTGAAGAACCAAGTCTCGCGCTCGTCACGTTACTGCGAGGGCAACATTGATTTATTCATGGGTCTGCATCTGACAGTGAAGAAAAAAAAAAAAAGAAAGGGAATGGCATTTTTACGATTTCTTGGCGCTTAGGTTGCCATGCCACTCTCTAGTTTAACCATTTACAAGTGCATGCTGGGTAAAAAGAAAGACGGTCAGGAGATCCAGGTAAAGGTGTAGCCAGTCCCGAAAACCAGGTCCAGTGACGCTGACAGAAGGAAGATGTACAGGACAGCAATCCTATGTGATTCAACGAAACTTCAGAAGATATGAACTCACATAGTTCGTTACATTTTTGTTTATATCATAACATTTTTCTGAAAGATACCCTTCGTGATCTGCAGTAGCGTACATATGGGCAAAAGAATGACTTCTAATGGCAGTTGTAGCGGTCCGGTGGCGCAACGGTTAGCGTTGTTAGCGCCTGTCATCAATACAGTGAAGGTTGGCTGCCCTGAGTTCATTTCTCGTCTCGGGCACGCTGTTCTTTCTCTGCACGTGGCATCTGTTTACAGGGCTGGCTGCTTGCCGTAATATAGCCATAGTTGCTGACACGGCGTAAAACACCAATTCCCCCCCCCCCCTCAAATGGCAGTTTCCGTTTGGATGTCCTGGGCATTTGCCATATTCTAAACAATTTTTTATATTCACGATTTGGTACAACCTATTTTCTTTTTCCTGAGACAAAACATATATGCAGACCTTGGAATACGTAAATTACATTTTTAAGCTAACATCACCGTAAATCACGCCGATAACTGGAAACATTGGTCCCATTACAACCTTCTTTACAATTTCTTTAGTTTCCTACCTATACTACCTCTCAACAGTGTGCGATATGACCTGTTCAGATTAATATGTAGGAGGGATCATACTAGCATACCGTATACGCAGTTAGACAATAAAACACGAAGTTGCTGTACCGTAATCTTTTTACTACTGCTTAGTTGATCGTCTTTCGGGAAATTATAAACAGTATTCATTTCACACGTGATGCTAATCCACGTAACGAATACAATACCTTTAGGCGTCCATCTGGCTCTGTATTCATTCCTCCGCCTGTTTCATCTGCACTTTATTCTTATCAGTCTCTGGTCGCCATTTTGGTTCCACACTTTCTTGCACTTGTGTCAAGAGCGACGCTACCTTTCACCTTCACATCGATGCCCTCGATCCAAGACAAGACAGAACTGAGAGAAAAGTGTGGATTCGCTGGTGTCACGTGTGTAACAGCCACACCAGCAACAGGACCGCGGTCTCTTGGTGCGACACGGCGCTGCAGGCGCTAGACAAGGGTCTCCGGAAAGATGCTCACAGCTGCAGTAGTGGGTGGTGGTCGGCATAGCAGCCTTGCGGCGGTGCCAGTCGTCTTCACTATCTTAGTGATAGGAATAGTGTTTTTCCAACTGTTGGTTTTAAAGGATTATCTAAACCTCAGTTACACCTACAACATTCTCATTTTTTTTTTGGTATCTCGGAGGAAATATGATCCCGTATAATTGTAATCACAGTTCTATAATTTAATTTTACAAAAGAGAGGGGAAGGAGTAGGACAGTAACGCGGAATTTTATATCATCCTCTGCGAATATAAGCCAATAAATAGGGTTTAAATACTAATTTAACGCATCCGTTACACTTAGATACACCGACACCAAAAGTAGGGTTGATGCACTCATGCTGGCTTCATGATAGCAATCACTGATCTCAGAGAATACCTTTAAAAGATTGCCTCGTCATGTAATTTTCTTGTTTTTGTTGGTGCTATGCAATTTTTAACGACAAGCAAACCTTCAACATCGATGATGTACACCAAAGTACATAGTCGCGTGTTTACAAAATTGATGTCTAGTAGGAACGTGCTTGGAAGTACCGATCTGACAAATGGTATTTCACTTATTTCTCCTGAATGTTCTGCTGCCATACACAAATGTCAGGAACCGATCCGCACGAGTCATTAACACGATTGTCTAAAGTACTAGAGGCTCTGAATATTTTGTTATCTTTTATGCAACATATCGTTAATTTTGTTCCACCTTGCAAATAAGTATTTCACTTGCCATACACACATGTCAGGAGTTTACACAACAATCCTTAGCGTGAGTGACAAAAGTATTAATTGCGCAGTATCCCCAGAGAATATAAATTGTGGAAGTGCGGTGGGGTGGGTAGATGAGTGAAACTGCCATTTCTCTATACATTGATATGTCCCACCAAATAACCGATTGAAAGATTAATAATTTAACAAATAATTTAAGCCTGCCAGTTTTCTCTAAGTAATATATGTATATATAATATTAAAAATACTCTTATCAAAACAATGTAGTTTAAAGATAAAAATGTGTTCATTAAACAAATCTTAATGGCGAAACGCAACTATTAATTAATGTTTTATTGAATTATTTGCTATTTACGCTTCTTTAAACAAACACACTCTCCGTGCCACTGAACAAACCTACTGGCCAACAAACTAAGCTTACAACCTCATCAAATGAGCATTTCGTAGTAAGCATGCAAATCCACTTTTAGATGAAGACCTCAGTAAAACACAACACTCAAATAGCCGTCTTCATGAACACCTTCAGGAAGCAAGCAGGCTGAGAGAACCAGCTGAAAGCCAAAGGCGAAACCATCTGGAAATAAGTCTAATGAGCCATTCAAGCCCAGTCAACCGCTTCCTCTAGGTCTGTTCAACTTTAACAACACTACTAAAGGTCCTTCCTAAACGGGCACATAGTTGAATATATGGACAAGGGAATGTGTTTTCATGGTGGTTATTTCCAAGCTTTGCCAAACGTAACCGAATTTGCAACAATAAACAAAGACATGAAGGGTTTGCGAGGAGCATTCCTTTATGTGTGCCCTATATCAATATCGGGCCCTGAAAGAGAAAGTCGATCAGAAGAAGAGCCTGAAGTGCGGAAGTGATTTTCTCTTTGTTAACGTCATCGATTCGACAGACCAGCAACTGAGTTACAGTTTCAAAATAAATACATTCTCAGGCTGATTATACTGGAAGCTGCCAGATTAACTTAAGATGGTAGTGTCCTCGATGCGCCGATAATCAGTTTTAAGAGAATAGTAGTTTTAGGCAATACAGATAGGACACGTGTGACCGGAGCTGTAAAGGTACAGAGTTACCTCTCATAGTTTTGTCATGATGCAAAGCTACATCTGTACTTCACAGTTTGCTTCACCCTATAGCAACAGCCCTACCCCATGTGTAGCTGTGGACCGTAAACAAGAGAGAGATAAGACTAATTTTGACAATGACTTGGGCGACTGGCCTATGCGTGCCCGAACAGCCCAACTTTGACCTCCATTGTATGTCTGCTCAGTCCTAAATAAATACATGTTGAAAGCTAACAAGGAAAAATACAATACACACACACAAACTCTTATATATCAAAATTCTTATATATCAAAGAAAAAATTAAAAGGTCCATCAACAAAAACTAAAGTACAACGTTTCCACTAAAAATTCCTCCTTGTTGTTGCGTTTGAAAGGCCCAAAGCTAACCTTGTGGTTAAGTTACCTCCGCTTCATGACTACGGCCGAGGAATACTATACCATCCTTACCCCAGGTCAGCACATCATTCCTGTCTTACATTACTATACCATCTGTATCCCTCACCAAGATTAGAACGTATGTTTATGTCTTCTTGGTTATCGATGGCAATTCCTCTATTTGGCCAGTTTCTGAGCTGAAATCTCTGAACATGTTTGTCTACGGTCATCTCCTTGCTAACTAAGCTTCGCCTCAGCGAAAACCAATAGCATACCTAGGTAATCAAAGCCTTCACAGGTTTTGTAATTTGCATAATCGAAGTTTGTACACTTCCACACGAGTCTGTCAACACAGTACCTAAACGATCTGTTCAAACTGCACCCAATCGACCAGGTCCTGTGAAGCAAGCATCGTTTATACGTTTGTCTTACTTATCCGATTTCCTCTTATTTCTTGTCAAAAGAATCGGTATATTCACAGTCGTTCGCTTTTTCTGGTTTCAAAATCGACAACTGCTTTAATTTTTAAGTTTGGTCTGTGTTAATAGTAATTTAAGTACATCATGGTATACTGATTCCTCGGCCCTATGCTCCGCTGGGAGTGATTTGGAACAAGAAGCAGAATACTGATTGTTAAAAGTATGATTCTGAAATAAACTTCTCGTTAACCTTTCATTAAACAAAGCAATACCAATGTAACAGAGGCGTTCCTTCATCACGTGGGAGAACTAACTGTGGTTGCTATAGAAATCATTTAACCCCTCAGCATAGGTCATAGACAATCCAGGGGACACAACTGCCTGGAATAGTTATTGTACTCCCACTTCTCCAGTCGCCTCCCTTAGTTTTATCTCCCCAATAATCTGGTCAAAGTCTGTAGGATGTACTTAAATATTTCTCAGTGGTAAATATAAGACATGTGGACTGAACTCCCTTAGATACAATCTTTCTCGTGATGGCAATATCTATATAGTCGTCTCTTACATAAGACGCCATAA
>SRHC01002559.1:8708-44402 GCA_004794325.1 Pomacea maculata
CACAGTAACTTACTTCTTTTTTCTCTGAAAACTCCAGTAGAATCGTCAAAGTTCCAAACTAAAAGAGAGATAAATAGAACTAGACAACCCTAAAGACCAAACCTGCTGTCATTAAGCTTCACGTAGTGAAGAAAAGATATTTAAAAAAATAATTAAGGACCACTTTTTTACAACTTTTCTTTAATTCATCTCTCAGTTCGGACGATAGCGCTCTGACCACTAGGATAACAATAAAAATTTATATCTATATCTACATATCACACACTAAGGGAGACTAGTCTTGATAACTTGTCGAATGTCAAGACTGCCTCCCTTCGACACACTCGCTTTTACCCTTCAAAAAGACGCAGAAAACCCCCAATAAAAATAACATAAGTAACAATTTTTTCCAAACATAATTACATTTAAAATTTACTAAAAAATTAATAAAAAAAACTGTTTGTCTCCGCATGTTCTTTAAACTCTTGCATTCTACCCGAGCACTGTGCATGGTAGGGTAATGGACCCCAGTGTCAGTCATCAGACTCAATCATTCTAATCAAGCATAACGTGTACACACTTACAAAGCTCCTACCTTACTACAGACAACACTAACGCAAACTTGCTAATATCCGCTGCTTTCATCTTGAAAGGAAAAGACAAAACAAAACTAAACAAAAACCAAGAACTAAGCAAGATTACTGTGTGAACACACAAAACACAGACATACCTAAAAGATAAATTTTCTTCTCCTGTTTCTCCATCAACAAATGTTGAAGTGAGCCGTTGGTCCTTGCGAACGAAAAAAAAAAAAAGCAGGATGCCTGTAGTGTCTGTAGTACCGCACAATACAAAACAAACTACTTAGCAAGTGTAAATAACTAGAGTTGACCTATTTGTGTCAATGCCATTTTGACTATATTGAATGACTGAAGGCTGGTTTCTCAGCGCCATGACCCAGACAGGCAGTTATCAGTCAAGTGGACTGGTCACACAGACTATTTATTGTCTTCTTGTCACCAAGGGCGACCACTGGCAGGCAGCGACTAAGGGAAGGTATTCAGCAAATTACCTCGTTCAATCCTTTGTCCCGGGACCCGGTAGTCCTGGCCGAAAAATAGTTTCGTATCAGGAACAGGTGCCTTGGTATTGTCAGATCAGAGTTTTCACATATTCTGGCTGGCAAATCAGAAAGAAAAAAGAGCAAAGATAAATCTAATCGTCCTATTTTGTTTTCTTGTGCTTTATCAATGACTTCCGTGTACTTCGATGTGTGAAATGATGGACGGGAAAGGAGATGTGTGCCGGGTGCTCTTGGTGTACATAGCTGGTTTAGGTCTGATGAGCCTCTGGAGGACATTGGTGCAGCGACTCTAAAGTTCAATTGTAAAGGTGCCAGGAGACCGCAGCACAATGACGCCGAGCTCGCTGACCTACTGAGGTGAAGGCCACGGGTGACATCTCCCCAACCCCCCAAACCCCCAAACCCCCAAACCCCCAACCCCCATCTGTATGTCCACCAGGATCGGTGAGTATCTTCAGTCCTGGCGATATTTCACCAAACACGAAGCGGAAGTCCGTCACGCGTTGACGTTCAAAGACACGATTGTGTCTCAGGCTCGTCAAAGGGTTGACGCCCTTAGACAGAAATTCAATCGCGCACTGACAGGCATCCATGTACACAGAGGAGACTATCTAAGAAATCCACGTTCTGGATACAAGGCAGCACCTGTAGAATACCTGCTGCATGCCATGGACTCGTCCACAATGTTTAAAGTTTCACTGACAATAATATATCATTATTATGTTTATTTTATACTATCGTCCTAAGTCTCGCATAGTAACACTACAAAGTCTAAACGGGGGCAAAAATATGCCCCTTACCCCCAAAGTTTAAAATTAACCCATATAAAGACATTTGGTCGAAGTATGTACTGTGTACACTCGTGTAAATAAAACATAAACAAATAACTATTTTAGTCTCATTGTTAAAAATATTTTAAGGAAAATGCAGCAAAGTGTCTTATAGTTATTTTCTGTACATATTATCAATTTTGCTGCAGTTTAATTGCTTTAAAAAAAAATGACACAGCGCTCTAAAGATACGTGATAATTAAATCATTCCTAACCCTTTCTCTTTTTTTTTTAGAACTCTTTTCACGTAAGTGTACCTCAAACCACAATTTCCCTAGTCAGCCCAGAAACGTATGTCTTTTGTCTTTGTAACCTCTAGTACAAACTTCAAAGTTTCTTAACTCATAAGAGATAAAGAGAACTAGACTACCCTATATACCAGGGGTGGGCAATTAATTTTCCCAAGGGGCCGCATGAGAAATTGGGATGGTTTTAGAGGGCCGGACTAATATAGTTAACTCAGTTTTACCCAATACTGTATGTATAGTATATATACTGGCGGGCGGGCCAGCGGGCGGGCCGGTCAGAGACAGGAGGCGGGCCGGATCCGGCCCGCGGGCCGGCTTTGCCCAGGTCTGCTATATACCAAACTTGCTGGCTCAAGCTTCAAGGAGGGAAGAAAGAATATTTAAAAACTAATCAAGGACCACTGATTTGAAACTATTGTTTATGCGGGGAACCTTTCTTTTTCTGCCAAGAGCTATGTTGTCGAAGTCAAATGATATTTATATCTTTATTTGCATGTCAGTGGACTTCAAAGTGAGTCAGAGATATTTGGTCAAGCTGTAGTTTCTACACAGAGTGTTAACACTTTTACAATCTGTACGCACTCCCACCCTTGAGGTTTGGCAAACATTTGAATGTGTTGAATCTACTTGCTGGACTGGCCCTGCTTCTCTTCCGACTCTTTGTAAATTTATTTTGAGTTTTCAAATACGCATTCGACACGCAACACATTGAGCTTAAAAAAAAGGATAAAGAAGGTACCTATGATATCGGTTCTATGACTTGACCTGTGACGTGAACAGGAGCCATTGCTGTCTTGATTACTTTCCTTTTAAATGAACCGTGGGCGCTGGAAGCAGCTCCTGGTTAGATAACTTTCATCTCAATTGTGTTCTATGTTTGAGTAGTCCGTGTCTGTCTCTGTGTGTGTTTTTTCTGTAAAGTGCCATGAGCCTGTATAGGTTCACTGTATTTTATTATAGCCAAGAACATAATTTACCACCATCAGTCCAGTCTATAATTTTTTCAATGCAGATTTCTCAGACTATGATCGCTAAACTCATCCAACCTAGTCTAAAGCTCCACTTTTAGTAGTCTCAGATTTTACATCGCTTGCTGCTTAAATATTGAGAAGGAAACATGTGGTAATGTGATAAACCCTGTCATGCCACCCCTGAATGGTCTCATTGTTTCTCTGTGTGAGGCTTGTACTGCTATTCATACGTATGAATATTGCTAAGATGTATAAGTTATTTACTCCGAGCAGACGTGTTCGCTTCAATGAATCAAGAGCTGTAATTAACGTATGTCACCTAGTGTATCAATAATTATGTCTGTTGTACCTTCTCTCTAGCAAGCTGTGGTGCAAGATTAAGGACAAACAAAGAAGTCTTCTTTCACACTAAAGAAAAAGTAGAGGACAGCACAGTATTTACACGCGAGGTTCCGGGTCAACTAATGTGTATCAGACCCGCGACACAGTGGACTGTTCAGGTCGCCGGATGCTTGTGGAAAAAGCAGAAATTCTCCCTCAGGGTATTTTTACCCCAAGCCAAACACTCTAATCAGAGATTAATGAGAGGGTCACTTTCTTCAGAAGCATCATCCATACACTAAATACATTAAAGGGACGGAAAGTGTCGAGTTTGACTACCAAAGGCCGTAGCGAATGTCCGGGTAGCATTTAGAAGCAGGGGACATAATGAGCATGTGAATATAATGGGAGCTGACTCTGCCGTTCTTGGAAGTTAAAGTTAATTTTATTTGTTAGTATTCAATACTTTGTCGTTTCAAATAGAGGAGAGATAGAGTAGCCAGGAGGAAGAGGGTTTCATTAGGTGATGGTGTTTTTGTTTTGTTTTTAAGATATTTTTCGTAGTGGAGTTTACCAAAATAATATAGCGACCTACTTGGAAGAAATCTGCGAGATTTCATTTTTAGCAAGAAAGGAGATGAAGTGAGTTGGGGTAGTAGATCTTGTATTGTGTCGTGTATGACGTCTTGTGTGCGTCATTTGTTCCACGTCACTTGAAGCAGAAAAAGACGTCATACATAAGGATAGCAGTAGGACTTAAATGACCAAGTTGGCGGGAACAAGCAGCGGTCTTTTCCCGCCATCTTCTTTATGACTCTCAGTGACATTCGTATGAGTTTGCGCATCTTCGATTCGATTCGTTTCCAAATTTCTTCATCCTCATCGTCATCTGCCGGGGTTCGTCGAGCGTTGTGTTGTTGTGTGTGCAATACGTCGTGCGTATGAAAGGTAAGTGCACATTTGTCTTAATACAGTGCTGTCAGTCTAAACGATTGTTTCCAATATCATTTGCTAACGACCAGTCTTCTGCGCCTCGAGACAAAGTGCAGACAATATCGCTCACAGATGTGGCAAGGATGGAGAGAGAGAGAGAGACAGGCTGACATGAGAGATAAGGAATAAATCTCGCTTTATCAGTTTATAGAATGTTCAACCTGGGTGTTGCAGATAGTCCGCTGTTCACACGTGTGTGATAACAACCTGTTTTCTTGTGGACTTAAGGACTGAAGTCATGACAAGAATTCGAAAGTGTTTAGGTAAGCTGTTGTTCTCTCTTGAATAAATGTGACTCATGTGTTTTGATCCCTTTCGTCTCATTTAGGTTGTGCAAAAAAGTATTTACTCTAGTGACAGTGCCAATGTCTGCACAATTTTACGCAGGGTCTTTTCTTTCGCTTAAATCAAATTCAAATCAATTCAAATCAAACTTTATTGTGTGTCCGAAGAATTCCAAGACAAATTTTCCTTTTGCTTAAAAGTACCAACCACATATACAAATGATGATGATGATGAAGTTGATGATGATTGATGATTGATTGATTGATTGATGATTGATGATGATGATGATGATTTTACATTTACTTGCAGCATTGCTGCACTACATTGTCTTCCTCATTCTGGTTGGCGAGCTGTTTATCATGGACAAGGTGAGTCCAGGGCTTGTGTGCACAAGCGAACTTAAACATGAACTTAAGCTTAAGTTGGCTGACTTAACAAGTACAGTAACTCGGTGTTCACAAGACAACTCAAGTCCGCTAAGTACAAAATTTCTTACTCAACTTTAAGACTGCTCTCCCCTAGGTATAAACCCTTACTTGTTTCGTGACAGACACAATCCTTTTGACCTGTATGATCCGTGATATTGCCCTAGTTGCTGGCACGGCATAAAACACAAACAATGTGACCTGTATGACGACGTTGAACTCTACGCTCGATTTCGCTTTCGGCGAGTCGATATCATGTACCTGTGCGATTTAATACAGGAGGACATCGACCACCCTGGCTTTTAAATTTGACTATTTTTAAAAATTTGGGCCCATTCCCGTTTTTGCTCTCCACGAGCACTGATGGCAACTGCTATGTCTTTCCACAGCTGATTTTTTTCCTTCGCGGTCCACGCATTGGAAAGTGTCGCAAAAGCCCTTCTTTGTGCTCTTCCACCAAGCTCATGCGAAGCCGAATCACAATCCCTCAAGTTGGCCGTACGGTTGTTGTTGTTGTTTTTTTTTTTTGCACTTCTCTCTCTCTTTTTTTTTAATGAAACAATACATATACAAAACATAACAAAAACTACCGCACACATCAATTTACATAAATAGATCAACAAACATATCTCTGACAATCTACACAAATCTTTCCTCCATCTCATCATGCCCTACCCTATAAAAGGACCAGCTGACACTAGTAACAGCATAGGTTATAGTGGTTTGTGTTTAACTTTTAGTTGTAGCTTACACAAATACAGATAGCTTTCAACATACATCAATAAATAACACATATTTCAGGCAGTTCGCACATTTCAGCTGTGCACTGAACTTATACTTATCTATACATTTATGACATTATCTACATCTGAGGCATAGCTCACCCATATATTTATTATCTTCACATATACAAATACCAAATCAGGGAAGGAAAACATGTCTATTCACACACATTTTCAAGTAGGTATAAGGTATCCAGACTATGAGGAGACATAAGGGATGCATGACTTTTTACAGATACATAACAATATAAGTATACATAGCAAACAAGCAATTTTTTTACAATATACCAACATAAAAAACAAACATATACACATAAATTAACAAACATTTTAAAAATACATCCATCTGCCCAAAGAAGCCACACAAATAAAGCAATCATCATAGAAGGCACCTTGGAGCCCATGTGTCATAGGATGACAGCACAATATTAATGTATATCAAGACATGTAGTTTTTGATAATCAAGATCATATAAATGTATATAATCAGTATTTAGTTTAGTTAACAAGTTGTTTATAGGATAGCCAGTGTTTAGCAAACTTTTCTTCGGTTAATTCTAAACATGCATTAAATTTTTCAATTGAATATCTGTTTCAATATTTGGATAAAGGGTTCTAACTGGGGGATGACTTTTTTAAATATACAAGAATATATGTATGCTTTTGCCAGCAATAAAATTAAATCAAATGCAACATCTGTCTCAAAGTTGTTATTGCATCCAAATAAAATCAAATGTTCACTAAAAGTATATCTTAGGAGCATTTGTATATTTGTCTAATATACAATTTTGTAAGTTTTTCCAAAAAACATTAACATATATAAACTTCCAAAAAATATGCTGAATATTTTCTTTATCATCTCTGCAAAGGCTGCAGACATCATCCTCTTCTAATCCCATGTGGAATAATATTACTCTTGTCGCCAGGATTCTATGTAACACTCTGATTTGAAGCCATTTTAATTTAATATCTTTTATATTAGCCATTGCTTTAAATATAACATGCCAGTCAACATTTCTATTTATCCTTTTATCCCAGTTTAAGCAACAGTTTGGTATACATGGTTTAGATAACATTTTATCATAATATAGTCTTGCTCCTTTCTGTATTGATCAAATTATTTTTAGAGTTTTGTTTGTGTCATATGTAGAAGGAGATAAATCTGTTTTATTCCTTCTATTTAAGTTTATGTATGCTTTTATGTTCTTTATGCAACCATTAAAAGAGACAAAGTCAATGTTAACATCATATTTATTGTTAACAGCTTGTTATGATAGAAAGTTTCCTCTTTCATCTGTCAAGTGTTTAATTGAGTATACATCTTTCTCCACCCATCTTATATAGAATTGGCTTATTCCCAATTGTTATTCTATCGTTACAAAAGATAGGTTCTGACAAAATTTCATGTTTATCACACACTATATTCTATCCAAATATCCTGTATGCTTTTAGTCCATCCGTCCAGAAGCTATTTGCATTAATATACATGAAGTGGCAAAATGCAGGGCCCAGTTTGTCCAAATAACCTATTATTTTATGTGTAGACAGAAGATTTTTTTCCAGCTGTGGTTGCTTTTCTTTATTTTCCGCAGCCATGATAATTTTAACGCATTCATATAAGTTTTAACATCAGGTATGCCCATGCCTCCAGCCTGGATATTTTTAATGGATATTTTTCTATTAATTTTATCATTTTTTCCATTCCAAACAAACCTAAAGATAGATTTCTGTATGTCATTTATAGCAAAGTCTGGAGGGTTAGGTAGTAGTAACCAAAGGTGTACTAATTTTGATAAAATTAAGGACTTAAGTATTGCTACTCTCCCTAATGGAGTTAACTGAAACTTTAACCATATTTTGTACAACATTCTTATTTCAGCAAGCTTGCTATCATAGTTTAATTTGCGTACGGTCTTTCTTTTTGGTAATTGTTTCCATTTTTTCCGGCAAATACCTCAATCTCAAAAGATAGTATCTTGGTTGAAAAGACTGAACAAGAACAAACATAAAAGCGTAACGCACGAACAAAGCGATTGTTGATTGGCTGTTTGTCTATAAATAGCCAGTGACGCAGGAGAATCCCCGGCAATTCCGAAAAGGACAAGAGGTCACTGTCTTGACCCATTTCTTAACTAAGCAAGCAGCTCATGCACACCAATGTGAATTCTCGCCATCAACGAACTCAGCTGAGTAAAGTTTGCGGTTAAGTCGGCCAACTTAAGTAAGAAATTTAAGTTCGCTTATGCACATCAGCCCTGGCTTTTTCCCTTTTCAGTTCCTAAGCAAAAGAATAAACTTGAGAAAATCACCGGTTGTGTCCCCTGAAACAAAAACATCTCTGCCGACGGTAAACTCCTTGCTGGACAACACCACGGTCTTTGCGACGCTTAACGTTGTCCCGCACAACAACTTCAACATCCTGACTGCACTGACCAGTACATCGTCGTCCACCGGTCATCCTGTCACCACTCCTACTAAAGGTCACGTGTCGCACAGCTCCTACACCTCCCCACGTGGCACAAATACAACTGGAGTCACTGTACCGTCGGACCCGCTCATCGCAACCAAAGTGTTGTGTATCAGTTTTATAGGCGGACTAGGAAACCAACTCTTTCAGTACGCATCCCTTTTGGGCATAGCTCTTAGGACGAAGCGGATACCGGTTTACCTGGGGAAGACTATTCTGTCGGATGTGTTGAGAAACACTTTACTGATTGATACTTCTTCTCGCTACGCAGATCGGTGTGAGGACGTCTTTCTAATGGAAGAAGGTTGTTGTAAGTTTTTCACGGATTATTTGGAGCTGAATTCTAGTAGAGATTACAGGATCGGGGAGTATCTTCAGTCCTGGCGATATTTCACCGAACACGAAGCGGAAGTACGTCACGCGTTGACGTTCAAGGACACGATTGTGTCCCAAGCTCAACAAACGGTCGACTTCCTCAGACAGAAATTCAATCGCACGCTGACAGGTATCCATGTACGCAGAGGAGACTATTTAATTTATGGATACAAGACAGCACCTGTAGAATACCTGTTGCACGCCATGGACTACGTCAGAAAAAGATTCCGTGACGTCGTTTTTGTCGTTTCTTCTGATGACCTCGAATGGTGTAGGCAGCAGTTTGCCAACAAAAGTGACGTCACAGTGCTGCAGCATCAGTCATCTCCCGCAGTTGACATGATGATTCTTGCGTCACTGGATCACATGATCATGACGGTGGGGACCTACGGGTGGTGGGCGAGTTTTCTGAACCCCGGGATTACCGTCTACTATCGAGACTTTGTTGATCCGGATACAGATTTTTCAACACTCTTCAACCCAAACGGAACGGACTACTACCGTCCGGACTGGATTTCCTTGTCCTGACTTTAATGAGAGATTACAACGGTTAACGTTTTACTGACAATTATATTTTATTGTCATACTGTTCTTGTTATTTTGTTATTGTTTTATTATCTTTAGTCTGTTCATTTTACACTATCGAGTAAATCACGCATAGTAACACTACAAAGTCCAAACAGAAGCAAAAATCTAAATGTGCCCGTAACCTGGTATGTTTAAAATAAATCCATTTGAAGACAATTGTTTTGAGTATGTACGCTGTACTAGCGCGTAAATGAAACATAAAAGATAGTTATTTTAGTCTAATTGTTGAGAATATTTTGAGGAGATGTTAGCAAAATGTCTTATATTTATTGCCTTTACATTTTTTCTGTTTTTGTGGCTAAGTTGCTGATGGACTGCATTAAAAAAGAAATCATATAAGGCTGTCAAATTGAGCTGAGCTTTTTTCCAGTTTGTTTAGCCTGAAGAGACGTGATATTCAAACTATTTACTAACCTTTTCTATTTGTTTTTTAATTTATATCTTATTTAACGTAAGTATACCTCAAAAAACACTTTTCGTAGTCGACCCAGTAACTTACTTCTTTTTTCTCTGAAAACTCCAGTAGAATCGTTCAAGTTCCAAACTAAAAGACAGATAAATAGAACTAGACAACCCTAAAGACCAAACCTGCTGTCATTAAGCTTCACGTAGTGAAGAAAAGATATTTAAAAAAATAATTAAGGACCACTTTTTTACAACTTTTCTTTAATTCATCTCTCAGTTCGGACGACAGAGCTCTGACCACTAGGATAAAAATAAAAATTTATATCTATATCTACATATCACACACTAAGGGAGACTAGTCTTGATAACTTGTCGAATGTCATGCCTGCCTCCCTTTGACACACTTCCTTTTTTTTCCCTTCAAAAAAACGCAGAAAAACCCCAATAAAAATAATATAAGTAACAAATTTTTTCCAAACATAATTATATTTAAAATTTACTTAAAAATTGTAAAAAAATTGTTTGTCTCCGCATGTTCTTTAAACTCTACCCGAGCACTGTGCATGGTAGGGTAATGGACCCCAGTGTCAGTCATCAGACTCATGCATTCTAATCAAGCATAACGTGTACACACTTACAAAGCTCCTACCTTACTACAGACAACACTAACGCAAACTGTCTAATATCCGCTGCTTTCGTCTTGGAAGGAAAAGACAAAACAAAACTAAACAAAAACCAAGAACTAAGCAAGATTACTGTGTGAACACACAAAACACAGACATACCTAAAAGATCAAATTTCTTCTCCTGTTTCTCCATCAACAAATGTTGAACTGCGCCGTTGGTCTTTGTGAACAAAAAAAAAAAGTAGGATGCCAATAGTTTAGTTTCTGTAGTACCGCACAATACAAAACAAACTACTTAGCAAGTGTAAATAACTAGAGTTGACCTATTTGTGTCAATGCCATTTTGACTATATTGAATGACTGAAGGCTGCTTTCTCAGCGCCATGACCCGGACAGGCAGTTATCAGTCAAGTGGACTGGTCACACAGACTATTTATTGTCTTCTTGTCACCAAGGGCGACCACTGGCAGGCAGCGACTAAGGGAAGGTATTCAGCAAATTACCTCGTCTCAATCCTTTGTCCCGGGACCCGGTAGTCCTGGCCGAAAAATAGTTTCGTATCAGGAACAGGTGGCTTGGTATTGTTAGAACGGAGTTTTCACATATTCTGGCTGGCAAATCAGAAACATAAAAAGAGCAAAGATAAATCTAATCGTCTTATTTTGTTTTCTTGTGCCTTATTAATGCCTTCCATGTATTTCGATGTGTGAAATGATGGACGGGAAAGGAGATGTGTGCCGGGTGCTCTTGGTGTACACAGCGGGTTCAGGTCTGATGAGCATCTGGAGGACAGGACGCGTCAAATCTGATGGGCTTCGGTGGTGCAGCGACTCTGAAGTTCACTTGTAAAGATGTCAGCAGACCGCAGCACAATGACGCCGAGCTGGCTGACCTGCTGCGGTCAAAGTCACGAAGGTCATCTCCCCCTTATTTCCCCAGCCCCCTTCTTCATACCCACCAGCTAAATTCTACCCTCATCCCCCTTTCTCCTGAGTCCTCAGCGGACGACCGTTTGGGATATTTTAGCTTTTATTGTCGTGCCACGTCAATTAAATACTCGTTCGTCACCCACTCTATTCAGTTTGTTCGAGGTTTTCAATGTTATTCAAACCTTTATGGTCTGCTCGTTCAGAGGCTAACAGAAGATCGAGAAGAAAATGTTTTGGAATACAAAAACCAAGAAAAATGTTTTGGAATTGTTTGTTGTTTATTCATGAGAGAGTATCTGTGAATTTTCTCACGCGTGCAAGTGTTTGTGCGTTTATGTTTGTGTGAGTGCGCCGCTGCTTGTGGATTCAATACACTACGCATGCGTGAAGGTGTTCAGGACGAGGGGTCAGATTACAAAACGAAATCAGGGTCAAGTACAATATGCCACCGACATGACATTGTAAGATATTGAAGCAAGCGGACATCAACATTAGGAGGATCGTAGTATCACTAGCTTTATATATTGGCAATTCTTGTGCTTAGTAACTTTGTACTTTGTTTCATGGTCGCACACTTAGCCATTGACCCCCTTCATAATTTGACCCCAGATAGCATCTATTCATTTTCAGTCCTGTATAAAGATATACAGCTGCTAGTTCATGTTTACGGTATGCTTGATTAAAGATTATCTAAGGGTTTTCTCGTCCAATGATTGGGATAAGGGAATGCAAAATGTTTGTTGATCTTTCTGTGTCTTAAACATGTAAAGCATGTCAGAGGACATTTCCTCGACTAAATCGTTTAAAAACTAGTCATTTCATCTTTCATCTTTGCGCGAAGAGCGAAAGATAGTGTTCGAGTGGACGATGCATCAAGACCTATAATGTCACCAGCTCCTGGAAGAAAGCTTTGATATATATATATACTTTTCAGATAGAACAAAATATCTCCAGATACAGTGATCATCTTTGAAACATTCAACGATGATTCTAAAACAATTCTCTTTCGTGAATATATCCAGTAGATATAGGTCTTTTCATCACATGACGGTTATTACTGTAGTTTGTTTTTCAAATTGTGCTTCTGTATTTGCTTTTGAACACACAACACTCTAAGATCTTATTGTGTGTGTGTGTGTGTTTAAACCCGTGAAACGTGACCATGTACAGGGTTATATTTTTATGTAGGAGTGCCAAACCGGTTTCCAATATCATTTGCACATGACAAGTGCGTCTTTTAAGTCTTCATCCAAAGTGTATGAAATATCGCTCACAGGTGTGACATTCACTAAGAGACAGGTAACATTAGATAGTACTCCTCACTACCCCGCCTTATCAGGTTCAATGTTCAACCCGGGTGTCGCAAATAGTCCGCCACGTACCCGTGTGTGATAACCTGTCTTCGTGAGGACCAAAGGACTAACGGCATGACAAGAACACTAAAGTGTTTCGGTAAGCTGCTGTTTTCTCTTGTGTATGTAAATATGTGTGTGTGACTCAAATCATTTTTATCTCTTCTTTCTCTCATTTAAGGAAGCGAACGAAACATTTCCACTAGTGACAGTGCCAATGTCTGTATAATTTCTGGCGCTTGTTTCTTGTGCTTCTTCTTAATTCAGGGGTGGCCAAAGTATGGGCCGCGGACGTCTTTTTCCGGCCAGTCTGCTAAAATATGAAGTGAATTTCAATTTATTAAGTACAGTAGCGATAGAAATCGGCAGACCGTAACATTCTAACACAAAGTACAAAGATAACAAATAACACGACTGACATGTCTGATGTAGCCAGAGAGCATCGGGGGTTCTCTTTACACAATTGGAAAATTGAACGCCATCATGACTCGTTTGCTGTCCATTCCATTATCACCAGGTTTGTTGTGTAGTTACCTGGCCTGGGTCTCTGGCATTTTACCGGCCCGCCGCATAGCTTAGAATTTTGAGACTGGCCCGTAAAAAGTAAACTTTGCCCACCCCTAACCTAATGTCATCCCCATTAAAAGAGTGACATCCCTTAGCCCAGCGGTTCTCAACCTGTGGGGCGAAGGTGGTCATTTTTTAAAAGTTTCTTATACTGGTACAGTATTAGTGAAATTAGCTTACATTGTGTGGATAAGGGGGGCGCGCGGACGTACCTTTGTTCGTCAGGGGTGCGTCACTAGTAAAAGGTTGAGAACCGCACCCTTAGCTTAATCAACTCGAGGAGATGGTTCTCTAACATTGTGTTTCGTGCATAGATCAGATTTTTGGTGTCTGTTGTTGATCTGATATTTGTTGTTGTTCCCATTACCTCTGCTCTGGATTTTTCCTCTATGAAAGCGCTACGTCTTTCCTACCTTTAGACATTCGCGTCCTCTGCAGCACGGTCTTCGGTTCGTCACATTGTCTGTAATTTTTCGTTTTCGAGGATGCTTTGTTTATCTTGCGTTTGTATATATATATATGTTGTTTTCTACACAGCGCATTGATCCAGATTTTATGTTGCAGATACGTTACAAAACGCTGGAATGTTGTTTTTTTCTTCGACGACGACGACGACGATGATGACGATGATGATGATGATGATTTTTTTTTTTACATTTTCTTGCAGCATTGCTGCTCAGCATCGTCTTCCTGATTCTGGTTTGCGAGCTGTTTATCATGGACAAGATGAGCCTCAACCTCTTTTCTTTTGAGTTCCTAAGCCCAAGCGAAAACTGGAGAAAATCACCGGTTGTCCTCCCTGACAGCAATATTTCTTTGCCGACGTCAAATTCTACGTTGGACACCATCACGTTCTTGGTGACCAACACCTGGGGTGCAAAAAATGAAACTCCGGCAGCGGATCTTATGGCGACGTTTGACGTTGTCAAGCATAGCAGCTTCGACATCGTGACTGCGCTGACCAGTTCATCGTCCACCCGTCATCCTGTCACCAATCCTACTAAAGGTCACGTGTCGCACGGCTCGTATACCTCCCCACGTGGCACAAATACAACTGGAGTCACTGTACCCTCGGACCCTCTCAATGCAACCAAAGTCTTGTGTATCAGTTTTATAGGCCGACTAGGAAACCAACTCTTTCAGTACGCATCCGTTTTGGGCATAGCTCTTAGGACGAAGCGGATACCGGTTTACCTGGGGAAGACTCTTCTGTCGGATGTGTTGAGAAACACTTCACTGATTGACGCGTCTTCCCGCTACGCAGATCGGTGTAAGGACTTTCTAAAGGAAGCAGGTTGTTGTAAGTTTTTCCCGAAGTATTTCGAGCTGGACTCTAAGAGAGATTACAGGATCGGGGAGTATCTTCAGTCCTGGCGATATTTCGCCCAACACGAAGCGGAAGTACGTCAAGCGTTGACGTTCAAGGACACGATTGTGTCTCAGGCTCGTCAAACAGTTGACTCCCTCAGAAAGAAATTTAATCGCACACTGACAGGCATCCATGTACGCAGAGGAGACTATCTAAGGAATCCACGTTCTGGATACAAGGCAGCACCTGTAGAATACCTGTTGCATGCCATGGACTACGTCAGAAAAAGGTTCCATGACGTCATTTTTGTAGCTTCTTCAGATGACATCAATTGGTGTAGCCAGCAGTTTGCTAACAAAAGTGACGTCACATTGCTGCAGCGTCAGTCATCGCCTGCAGTTGACATGATGATTCTTGCGTCACTGGATCACATGATCATGACAGTGGGGACCTTCGGGTGGTGGGCGAGTTTTCTGAACCCCGGGATTACCGTCTACTATCGAGACTTTGTTAATCCGGGTACATTTCTATCAACACGCTTCAACCCAAACGGAACGGACCACTACCGTCCGGACTGGATTTCCTTGTCCTGACTTTAATCAGTTGCCACAGCGTTTAAAGGTTCACTGACAATACTATTATTTTTGTTATATTATTATTGTTGTATTATTATTCTGTTCATTTTAGACTGTCGTCTTGAATCTCACATAGTTACAATACAAACTCTAAACAGAAGCAAATATCAATATTTATCCCTAACCTTCACAGTTTAAAATAAATTCATATGAAGGCAATTGTGTTTAGTATGTACTGTATCCTACCGTGTAAATAAAACAAAACAGATGTTGAAAATATTTTAGTTGATGTCAGTGAAACGTCTTACATTTGTTTTCTGAGCATATTTACAGTTTTGTATTTAATTTGGATAAATTGCTGATGAACAGCTTAAAACAATTATGCTAAAATCACGTAAATCCTTTCGAAAAGGAGCTGATCTTTTCTTTCCAGTGATCCTTTTACCTTAATTGGTGTGATAATTAAATCATTTATCATCCCTTTCTTATATTTTTATTCAGAACTTATTTTACTGACAACAAACTCTACTTTTCGTCTTCGGCCTAATAACTGACCTCTTTTGTCTTTGTTATCTCTCCCTCTCTCTATATATATATGTATCACTGGGTAAGGGAGACTAGTCTGGGTTAGTTGTTGAATGGCATGCCTTCCTCCCTTTGACATCCCTACCCCCTTCCCCTCCCCTACCAAAAAAACCCGCAAAAAAAAAAAGAACAAAAGTAACATTATATATATTTGAAATGTACTCATAAGGGTAAAACAGCCTTTATTAGGTCTTGGTATGTTCTTTATAATGCATATGATTTAAAATATAAAAGTGTAAGGAACACTATTGCAATTTTTATAATTAGTTTTCTTCCATTAATGACCTTATCAATGAACAGATAATTTTGACATTTGTAATGATCTGAGTTTACAATAGCTAAAGAGACTGATCTTCACCCGTTTATATTTTTAAAAGTATTTTAAATATTACAATCGGTGCAAAGAGGTCACCCTACTGGAGCCTATTTTGATGGATTCGGAACATCAAAGATAGTTGAAATTGCACACCAGATCAGCCGGCAGTGTTTGTTCACGAGGTTCATGAAATGGCTTGGTTTAAAATGGTCACACAGAGAGCTCAATTTGCATGCAAATACAATGCTGACTGTCGTCAGTTCTACACCCACTTCTGACATCTCTTGCAATGACCACACAAGACCAGTGAATCTGATAAACACACGTGACAAATGTAAAGATAACTGCGACTTGTTAAATCTACTAAAGAAAGGAAAGGGTGTTTATTCACCTCTCTTTATATTTCGGAAAGAGAAGAATTGAAAAGCTTTAGTTCAAGAGCTGTGACAACTCGGTGCAGCACACCATGTAGCACCAGACATCCTCGTGTGGATACCATGATGTTAATGTACACATATATAACCACAAGGGAAAATTACCTGATGAAGGGTGGTTCTGCTATAATATGAACATGACTGAGCATAACCATAAGCTGAAATGTTGCAATATTAACATCTTTTTGTGCCACTGATCTGAAATTTCAAGCCAACTGATACTCACAAGGGGATACTGTTTTAGTATTTAGAGTGTCCCGAACATGTTTTTAATATTTTAAAATATTTTATGTACACCATCAACATTGCATGGTTTCAAAACTGAGAAGTAGTCATCAGTCTGTCCTTATTCTATGCTAATTATAGTAGTCATCAGTTAGTCCTTATTGCATGCTGGTTACATGACGCTGTGAGTAGTAAGAGGACAGCATCATGGCTTCAGTTTTAGATTACTATTCCTAAGGATTCATGTAACAGGATTAATATACTTTGGAGATACTACAATGCATAACGACAATTGTTTGGGGAAAAATGGGTTGTGGAATGTATTTGGGAGCAAAAAATGTGTAGCTTTATACAAATGTACAATACTTTATCATAGGTTCTTCTTCTCATACAGCTTCAAACTCTTCTTTTGCACGATAAAGTTGCATTTCAAACGCAGCATGTATCTCTAAAGTAGGATTTCTGCTGTGCTATACAAAACTAGACAAGATTCACAATAGGGTACACAGCAACGCAAATGTTTCCTTTAAACAGCATAATCACAACTAAAGAACTGAGAATAAACTTTGTCATCCTGAATGTGAATTCACAAAAACCCCAAACACAAATTCCTGTCCCACCCCTTACTCCTCTTCCCCCTAAAAACATTTAAGCACAAACATTTTACAAAAGTACATAGCAGATCTACATATGACCTGAAGTGAGTTTTCAATCTCATCAAGTTCACCAAAGCAAACAGGAATTATTCAAAGAGCCACACGAATGCTTCTAATCAGCAACACAGCTGATGGTAAGGCGATGAGATATGATGATACTGGAGCTGGAGCTTGGCAGCAAAGGGCAGTTTGGGCCCTGGCAGTCGGGAATTTCTGTGAACAATAATTGCCACCTTGACATGTGAAACAAATTTTAAGATAATGCCACACACATGATATACACAATCCAACCAAAATCTCAGAAATCCCTGTGTATGAGTTTGTGTATTCTGTAGCATGAAACTTTTTTAATAGTACGATATAGGAGGAACAGCAAAAGAAATATAATAAAAATTGTAACAATAATATTTATGAAATGTGATGTTATTACATAAAAGTAACACCAGTATGTCTGATATCTATTTCCATCTTCTTAAATGCAATAAAAAAGAATTTCAATAAAACAAAACAAAAAAATAAACATCCACAAAAGTCATCATGTTTTAAGAATAAATGTGACTTATCCCAACGCTGAATAAAAACATCTGTTTATGGCTGCCAAGTATGACTAAATGATAAGTTTTAAAAGATCTTCTTTTGTAAAAGATTAATGCATGACTTACCAAACAACATAATTTTTGAAGAATTAGTGCCCTTGATATTTGTGCTGATGCAATAGTTGTCAGTAAAATCATTAGCCTGCACATTTTTCACCTGTTGATGAAAAAAATCATGAGAACAATAACCACATTTTCAGACAAGAAAAATCAAAAGTTCAGGTGCAGGTCACACGAGTTGAAATGCACTCTGAAGTCATGACAGGATGCATAGATAATTCTTGTGGGGGATAAATAGAGAATATAAGAAAGAGCTTCCTCCCTCTTTATTTATTTGTTGGTTTAATTTGGTGGTTTTTCCTTGTTTCTCAGGTGGAAAAAGATAAATTAAATATAAAAAAAATAATTTCCTCCAGCATAAAAGATATTAAGGAATCTTAACTTAAGCTCAAGGAAACAAAATACTGATAAGTACTTGCAGGAGTTCAACCAAAATTATCTAAGTAGCTATAGCAGTCACATGAAGCAATAGGACTGCTATTGCAAAGGAGTAATAATCATTAATATTCATAAAGACTATTATTTTAAGAACAATGCAGCCAACATAAAAAAGGAAAACCTATTAACTGTTGTCTTACCTTGAGAGTGAACCACTGTTCCCCTGCTGTCAGATTTTGGTTGTCTGTAGTCTGTTTGTTGATGCTGAACTAATCATCATCAGTGATAGGATAATGACCTTAACACCCTTTCCCAGGTCACAGTGGGTTCTGGGTGACCTGTTGTAGAGGGGTTACAGAAATAAAGTTAAGAACCAGACAACAAAAAGTAATCTACGCATGAGTGAAACTGGTGTACTCTTCCTTCCTTAAAATTATTGTCATTACTGAATACTATACTTGAAACACACAAAAGGGAAATGGTGCACTTTGGCGGGCCACATTTCAGTCACAAAAGGCATGTTTCAACAAGTGATCACTTTTTAAATGTTAATTTCAAACAGTTCATGGACAGATAAGACACACCTTTAATGAAAGCTTGGCATTAAATCGTCAATTCTGTGCCTGTCCAACTGAGTACCACACCACCCGTGTTGATGGACCATGAAACACCAGCACCTGGGCCAGATAGATGTTCGGCAGGTGGCTTGATGTTGTCAGCAATACACCTTTATATACCCATGTCACTCACTGACACAGATGTGATGAGCAGAATGGCACTCTGCAATCAGAAAATCAAGTAAAAAATAAAAAGGTAACCAGTGTTTACCTGGGTAGCTATTGTGAAAAAAATATTTCCACAACTATTTTTGGATACTTTGTCATTTAGTACCATTTTAAAGCATAGAATACTAACTGTAATCCTCCTTCAGCCTCTATGTCCAGGTATTGACTGCAAACCCTAAAGAGTAGAATTACTGATTCAGTAATATGAAGCTAAGAGAAATGTTTGGTAATTCTTCTTGTAGTCATATATGCTAATACATGCATAAGATGGAAAGAAAATGTGCATGCAATATATAAGCATGTGTGAGTGTATATGCACACACATGGATGTATAATGTGTTATATTGAAAATACCAGCTCTTTAATCAGAATTGTAAATTTACCCTGTGCTGTGCTTGCCCAGTTGCCAGGAACCCACCATCCAATTTGGTCCATATGATGTTGGGAGCTGGGATTTCTGAAGCTCAGCAAACCTTAACCAGTGTGGCATTATTGCGCTGGTCCACTTGTAGCACTGGTATGGTCTCACCAGGTCGGATGGTTGGAGGAACTAGAGGGAAAAGATAAAAGGCAGAAACTGTTGATAAAAATGTTTTTAAAAAACCCAATTCACTACTCTTCTCTTTGACACTTGCATAAACCTCTTTTAAGCCTTGACCTTTGTCGTGATTTCACAAAGTGTTAACAGAAACAAGGAAGAACCGAAATGCAGCATTTGTTTTAAGCACCAAAAATTCAATTACACACCAACCAGCTCTATTTTAATGCTGACCTACTCACATGTACAAAATCTAACAGGAAAACATTTGGTCCTCATAAAAAGAACAAGTTTGAATGAACCAGCACCATATTTAGATTTTTAGATAAATAGGAAAACATTACAATCTCACTGTTGTCCTTGCAAAAGGGAGGGATTTAAGAAATGCTACTTTCATGGTTTGCATGTATAACTTGCACAGTGACTGTTTCATATTTTGAATGCCACATATTGACAGTCCTCCAATCATAGGATTCACTGGCAAAACTACACTGTCATCTGAAGAAATAGTTTATCCTGATTTTGTATTTTCCCAAAAAAACTATTAAAAAAAACAAAACATACATTGTTACTGAAATAAAATTATTAAAAACATAAAATACATTTAAAATCACATATGTACACTCTCTCTCAAGATTCATTGCTTTAGAGTTTAGAGCACAATACACTGTGTACTATCAGAGTTTAGACCCCCTTCCTCTCACCCACAAGCATGTCATTCTTGGAAAATATCTTTTGAGGTCAGGTGTCACGATTAAAGGGGCTTTCTTAATGCTTTGACAGTTGACACATGCAGATATTACCTAACCTTTTTTCCATGAACACGATTATTTAATCTGACAGCCTTTCTTTTGCTTTTTGTCCCAACCAGTAGTACAGTCATAGATGCTGACAATGAAGATAATATATCAATCTGCAAAGTGAAGATTACTAAAGGACTTACGACGTTCGCCTTTTTGTATGCACGTGTGCAGTTTAGACGGTTTGTTTGACAAACTTGCTGCACTTCTGGCCAGATTTCATCCACAATTTCTGGATCTTGTGCATGAACTGGAAAACACAATTATTTGTAGGCATATGATAGAACACAAAATTGACTTATTAAAATACCAAAAGCCCTGATGTTAAAAGATGATTCTGTTATTTAAAATTATTTCTTGTTGCAGTAAGAGAAAAACAATATAATCATAAAAAAGCATATTAACTTCTTATTTTTATTTATAATAATGTTACTATTTTAACCTTATTTTGCACCATTATTGTATAAAAATTATCCCTTCCTTAATCTAGAATTCCTCTCTCTCTCTCTCACACACACACTCACACTGAGTATAACATTGGTACTATTGGTACTGTAAGTAATAAAGCAGCACTAAACCTTAGTCATGAATCACCATTCTAGTCTCTATGCTTGCTGTTTCACGCGATATATGAATGAACATATACGCAGCAGTTTTGAATAGATATAATATATATAACCATACTTTCTTACTTTTTACTCACCTATTGCTAAATGCACCAAGACGAGCGACAAGCAGCATCGTTGTGTCATTGCTTAGTTTTGGTTTGTTTTATCACTTGTCCACAGTTACCTGTCCGCTATGGGACTCACTACCAGCCCGAAGGTGAGGTTTACAGTTTTTGAGTAGCAGCACCTTTTGGGTCACGTGATCTCAACGACTAATTTATGATGTCAATTAACGATTGGGTCATGAACCAGCCGGGTTCAAGCCTAGAAAAACAGGGCCGAAACTGGTGATACAACCATTACAGAGGGGCAGCGTTCGCCCTGGGACGATACCAGGCATTGAATGGACAAAAGGGGTTTGAATGTTTATCCCCCACTGGCTTCATCAGTTCTTCTAACCAACCCGGCGTGCTCCAAATCACTAAGTCACACACATACTTCGTATGGGAGGAAATTTTCGCGTTTCTTTCCATGCATTTCTGAAGCAACTCGTCAATAAACGCAGAAACAATTCAGCACACGGGTTTTCAAAGAAGCTTTTGATTATTGTGGGCCACTTCTCTTGAGACAAGAAATATGATTTTAAGCCAGGAAATAACTTGAGTAGTCTGTTCACCGCAGGCATAAGAGATAACCATCTGGTCTTTCCATATCCCAAAATTCTGTTGTATTCTACATTGGCAAATTCGCAGAATTCTTTTAAAGATTCCACGCGAACGGTGTAGATGTAGAAGTAATAATAAATTTTCATGGTTATTGTTTCCAAGTCCATTAGCCTTAGAGCTACGATAGCCGGCTGTACGTCCCTGCATGCGAATTTTCCCGCACTGTCGTGAGGATAGAGATATCGTACCTACAGCAGCGCTATCGCTTCTCCCTGCGTACGGAGAATCAAGGGACAGCTCAGACGACCCTTGTGTGACCCTATCCGTCTCGCGAGCTGAAGAGCACACCAGTGGCGCTTGTCACTCGTCAGTTGTTTGCAGGTCCCTTCTTTTCGGGAGTGGACGGCGCATCCCTCCCCTTGACCTTTCTCCCCCCTTTCTTCACCTTCTATCTTTACGCACGCGCAGTCCTTGGGGCGTTTTTCTGTCGCTTCTGGACAACAACAACAACAACAACAACTTCTTCCAGCAACAGGCAGTGCCGGACGTGTGGGACGTTGTTAGACCGTGGACCTGGCAGCCGGCGTCTTTTCTTGCCCTGACCTGTCACAATCTGTTTGGGTGAGTAGACATCTATTTTGTTGGGTTCAACACTATTCTAGTCTGATCGGCGGTTGAAAGTTGCGCGTGAGGAGCAAGTGAAAATATTTCTTGCATATTAATAACTAAGTTCAGAGTTTAGAGTGCAAGACATGTTGCTTCACCATGATGGGCTAGCATTTGTGATGTTCGCTTCTCCCTCTGCGGATTGTGAATTTAGTCTGGTGGTCATATATTTGTATTTGTATAAGGACATTTTTAGAAATTATGAACAGTTTTTGTGAGAGCCGCCTGTTGATTGAAAATTTGTATGGACTGTTATTTCTACGGTCTTTTATTTTTCCTTTTCGCCATTGTCCATCATTTCGTCGTATTTTCATGGTATGCCTTCATTCTTCATCCACGCTTCTGTTCCCAATTCGCCATCTACGCCCACTATTGTGTCAAGGTCCAACTGTCCGCCCGTCCACCCTGCACTCTCATCGCCTCGTCAGCGCTTGAACACGTGACCCTGCCGTGCCCGGGTGAGGCCAAACCTACCAGCTCGAGCTCCCCAGTTACAAAGGGCCCTCGGGGAAGGTGTGCCTGGGACGAGAGGAAGAGGAGGGGGGGAGGTCAACACTGGAGCGTCACGCAGGGTCAGAGGGCGAGCGGCAGTCAGCCGGTTCATTGACCGGCCATCCCGCAGTACGTCTTTCAATTATGAAGAATAAAAGAGGGTATTTCGGTAAGTTTTTTTTTTAAATTCAATGTTTTCCTCCCCATCTTTACCTCGCTCGTGAATGTGTGTGGATGATAGAATGTGTGGGCGCCAGTACATTTCGGCGATTGTATTCGAGTATTATTACTTAACTATTATTATTTAACAAGTATTTTGCTCAAGTAAAAACGCGAGTAGTTTCCATCTCTTACATGTGTAAGTAATATGAAATCGTGTTTGTTATCTAACATTACTCCAACTTCACACAACTCAGTATTTATTAACTTATTGTTTTTATTTATAATATTTATTGTTCATATCGTCAGACATATGCTGCCAACTAAAAAATGTAAGTCGTGTCAGTAAACACGCAGCAACAATAATATTAATAATCAGGATGATGATGATTATTATTAAACTTATTATCAGACAGAAACACTATCTGGAATAAAAAATCTGTCTAATACATGTACTGTCAAATAATGAAAGAGAGCGATAAAGAACTAATCAGTTCGAAATGTTATTTATTGAAAACAGAGATCAGATAACGCGCCTGAATCGCTATACATGGCCTTCAAATAATCTTCGTCATCGTAACTTCATAAATATGACGCTTTTTTAAATATTTTTAAAAGTGCTTTTTATTTATTTTTGCAGTTATAATCCTTGGCACCGTCTTTTCTGTTCTTGGCTGTGGCGCATTTTTAAGACGACATTATGTAATGGACTTCACACTTTCATTCCTTGCTACACTTGCCCACAGCAACCAGAGCATCCAATCGAGAGCAGCAGACCATGACTATGATTCTTCCACTAATGCCAGCACCAGGTACCCTACAAGTTCCAGCAGCTTGAGTATTGATAATCATGAGTCTGAAAACCCAGAATACACGTCTATAGCCGATAGAAATTCCTATCAGCCGACCACTCTCTCTTATCCGCCTAATTCATGTGCTGGAGACTGGGTATTCCCAAGTTCATCTACTCCACCATCTGTTACAAACATCACTACAACGACTGCTTCGTTGGACAGCATCAACGGTTCCAAGGTGATCTGCGCAAGACCCGACGGCAGGTTGGGCAATCAGATGTTTGAGTATGCGTCTGTTATTGGGATTGCACTGAAAACAAATAGGATACCCGTCTTTTTGGGCATTTCGTCTGATTTACATGATGTGTTGCAGAATACTTCGATAATTGAGAATTCTGTCAAATACTCAAAGCAGTGTGAAGAGAATTTTGTACAAGAGCCCGCGTGTTGCAAATTTTTCCCAGGGTTCCTCGAGCTGGATCCAAACAAGAATTACAGGATCGGGCCTGGCCTCCAGTCGTGGCGATATTTCTTTGAACACGAAGCGGAAATACGAGAAGCGATGAAGTTCAAGGACTCCATAGTGACCCAGGCTCGCAAAGTGGTTGACAGCCTCCGACACAAATACAACCGCACGCTGACAGGCATCCACATACGACGGGGAGACTACCTTCGTATTGAGAGTTCTGGATATAAGACAGCTCCGTTACAATACCTTGTGCACGCCATGGACTACGTCAGACAAAGGTTCCGTGACGTCACATTTGTGGTCGCTTCTGATGACGTCGAATGGTGCAAGGAACAGTTTGCAAACACAAATGACGTCACTGTGCTGCAGACGAAATCGCCGCCTGCTGTTGACATGATGACTCTTGTGTCACTGGATCACATGATCATGACGGTGGGGACCTACGGGTGGTGGGCGAGTTTCCTGAACCCCGGGATTACCGTCTACTACCGAGATTTCGTGAAGCCGGGTACATTTCTCTCGCGACATTTTAGCCCAAACGGAACGGACCACTACTGTCCAACCTGGATTTCTTTGTCGTGACCTTCAGTGTTATTGCCGTCAATGTTGGCAGTTGATAGTGAGTGTGACATTTATGTATTTAAGAATCTTGAATTTCGTAAATATTTTTTCATTACATTCTTAATAACTTAAAAATAGATATTCAGTTTTCTTTAGTATA
Organism: Pomacea maculata; assembly: GCA_004794325.1. Classification (NCBI taxonomy): domain Eukaryota; kingdom Metazoa; phylum Mollusca; class Gastropoda; order Architaenioglossa; family Ampullariidae; genus Pomacea; species Pomacea maculata. Next base: position 33,765 of record SRHC01002559.1, read on the forward strand.
ATTTTCTATGGTTTTAAAAGTCCTTGGGTGGGGGTATTCTGTGATAAAAATATTTCTTGTTTATCTGTTGCTGTCCTTTTTGATCCTCTAAAGAAATCCTCAAATATCTTGGAAAGACCAGGGAAGATAAATCAGAAAACTGTTTGGGAGTGAAAATTTCAAGTCATATTTTGTATCTGTTTTAATTTTAAGATTCGGTAAATTGTATAGATATATCTTGATGTGCATGTAAGACCCCCACACAGAAATCAATTTACAACCGTTCATTTAAATATGACAACTAAGATATAAGTTTGAAACTTTTAATGCACACCTTTCAATGATAGAAAACAATGGCGAAAGAAAGGTGGCACAATATGCAACAAGTGACTTAGATATTAATGGATTACACGGGGCAGCATACAGAAAATGAAGTTCAAGAAGATAAAGGCAGGGAAGGTATTGATGACAAGTCGCAGTTCACCTATGAAGAATTTCAAGAATATATGATGTAGCATCATGCACAACCAGGTGCTGTTTATATTTTCATCTTCATTTTCAGCTAGAGAATAAACTGCCTATGGAGCAAGTGCATATGAGCATCAACAGAAGACAAATACTTTTCTTATTTAACATGCTTTCATAGGCTCACTGCTGTCACATCACAGTTCTTTGTTTGTTCCTTTGGAGGTGTGTCTATATACAAATGTATGCATATAATTATGTGTGTATGATTTTGTGTGTGGATATGTACACGTCTATATCTGTGTGTGTGTGTGAGTGAGAGAGAGAGATCATGTAGTCTAGTTAAGACATGCTGCACAATGTTAATGTTGTTTAGAGTGGCGTTGAATATGTTTCACATTTAAAAATCATGAAAATATGTTTTCCAGAATTTTAGAGTTGGTTGTATATATTCTGCCGTAGATATAATATCTTTTCATAATGAACTCACATTTTCTTGTCAGGTTCACTTAAAGTTATACTTATGTGCGAAATAAAAGTGTCAACTTGTGTGAGCTGCATCAATAATAATATCTCTTAACAGTGATCTTAAGGAAAATATTTTTTCTCAGTGTAAGATAGCTTGAACATACTCCATCCTTTATCGCAATGGAATGTTTTGCCAAGCTTTATAACAATACAAGCTCAACCACTTGCATCCATACAAGTAAGAAAGATATTAAAAGAAATGAAATATAAATTAAGGTAAAAAGACAAATGGCGTCAATAAAATAAATACAGCTGTATGGCAATATATGAAAATGCAAACTTATCTCCTTTCTACTTTCCCCTCTCGCTCTTTCTCATCTTATGGACAACCATCAAGTAACACCCACTACGCCTTTAGTAGAAACTAGTTTTCAAGACCTTTGTCCAGTCCTGCTAATCTGATCGGAATGGTCATTAACTGTGATACATTTATCGCCACCATTTCCCACTAAAAGATGCATTGGTTCTTCGGTAAGTACTTTCAATATTTCTCTCCTCTCTCATCTTACAGAAGAACCATCATAAAACTTTACTGGCACGTTTTTGGATCTCATCTTCAAAATAAAATAAAAGTGGTTTTCTATAATGACTCATTACGACCAGAAGTGTTAGAACCCAGAATGTCAAAGAATGGCTTAATAAAATAAAATCTTTGTTCGAATTTTTTCTCTATGATTGATAATACGTATTATTTTTTGTGAAGACAGCTGTTTGTCCATTGCAGGCGTGTATCATGTACACCCGATGTGAGCTAGACATGAAAGGGGGAGACGGGGGTTCAAAGACCCCCCCTTAAAGGCTTTATGAAGTGCAGGTGTCTGTTTATTTTGCTTTCACTCTTTCATTCCTCCCGTCGACAGTTGTCGCCTTCTTGAGAAATTGCTGGAGGCGATGCATGTCGCCCTGCACACTGGCTTTGTATAAAACCATGTGTTTTCTGCTCACTCTTGAGGCGGAACGAAACAAAAGCCTCTGGCTCATCACGTGATTCCTTTGTGTGTCAACAGACACTCCTTGCTAAACAGGAGTCAGATTTTATACGAAGGCTACAAAATAATTTAGAAAGTAGGGAAGAATTTGTCGGCCATGATGACATTGATGACTAGGGATGTTACTAAAGAAATAGGCGGGCGGTCAGAAAGACAGAGTACTTTTCTTAAATATGAATAACGAGCTATGGGTGAAAATATAAACAAGTTTTGTGATGTAGGTGAGACTTGTTTAGTTTCATTCTATAGTCGATGCTAACAGCAAAGAGCTGCCTGAGTGCAGATCGAGTGATGTCAGTCACTACACTAGAAAAATATCTTTTAAAATGTGCTCAACTGAAAATCTTTTTGATTTTTATTAGTCAATAATTCTGCTAGTACCTTCCGCTCACTGCTGACTTTTTGGTAAAATAAATTTTACTTTTTTACGTTTTGTATCAAAAGTACTTTGAAAGATCCAACATGTAATTTATTTACAAATCTATGACATTACTTTTCATTACAATAAGTTAAAACCACAAAAATCTTTCAAATTAAAAGATAAAAATAAATTTGAAAACAGATGAAGCAATTTAGTTGTTACAGCTAACTGACTATGGTGCCCCTGATCTAGGGGTGGAGAATGGTAATGAAAGGGTAGAACTGGCCCTGGATACAAAGCTTTTCAACACCTTATTCAAAAATGGACTCGGTCCCTCTGTTGTTCTCTGGTAGAGGAAAATGTGAGCGACTACGGAGGCCAGGGACACAGGATCATTGCCTAGAAATTTCCCAAGAGTAATAAGTCTGTCCATACCCTGAGAGGAGAATGTAGAGCTCAAGTAAGGTATTCAGTTACCTACACAATCGTTAGCCTTCACAGACGACACAATGGTGTCCGCTGACGTGAATTCAACCATGAAGGTTAGTAGCCTGACCTTTGTCCCAGGGACGTGCAGGACCTATTTTTCTGATGGCCAGACCTGCGTATCACAACGCGATCGCTTACGCATGTTTGGCTCAGTCCACCTTAACGAGAGGGAGGTACCCGTCTCTCTGACCTCGCTGCCTTACCTTCTCCAACGGACTGTGGAGTCAAGTACCCAATGAGGCTATTTTGTCAGTTATTTAGCGCATGCGCAGTACTGAATGTTCGTGATTGAATGGGTTACGGGGTCAGTCATTCGGTTGCTTTTACCAAGACACATGAGTGTAAAGAGACATGAGGATGAGAAAGATCACTGATGTGTTATAAATTGCCCCAACAGAAAATTAGAAAAGGCAGCAGAAAATTTAGTTTTATCTGCTTTCCATATGGTTAATGCTTAAAAACTGGAAAGACGAAAATCGTGGTTATTTTGAAGGCCAAATGAAGAGAGAATGTCCTGCTGACAGCATATTCAATAGTCACGCTTCGCTGTCTTCGGTTTGCTATGTTTCCCACGACCTAAAACTACTACTTTAGCAGGAGCAGGCAAAATGGTGGCAGTGGCTAAGAACTTCTCTTTGAAGGCTCTTTCTCCATTTTAAGGAAGCTGCAATCGTGATTCTCGTGGTGCCCACAACCAAGCCACGCACAAAGCTCCCCCGCCATTGGTGGTTTCCTAAAAAAATTGCTCAATGATTAGCTGTTGCCATAGGACACCGATCTCAACCAAAACCATCTCGTCTGCTGGCTGGACTAGAGGAAGGGAGCTGGATATCAAACCAGCACGTCTCTACCTCGAGGAAACATAAAAAAACAGAAACAAGTGTAAGAATGCTACCTTCCTAACTTGATTGCAGATGGTCAAGTGTTTGGGATTATTCTTCGTGTGGTCAACATACGTCTTTCAATTATGACGAATAAAAGAGAGTATTTCGGTAAGTTTTTTTTTAATTCAGTCTTCCTCCCCCCCACCTCTTTCGCTCGTGAATGAATGTGTGTGTGATAGAATGTGTGAAGGCCTACACATACGCTGGCGTCTTCTCGCGTCTTTGTATATATTCATCGCTGAAATAATATTGTTTACTGTCTTTTGCCAATTCTGTTAAGTAACCATCTGATAGTTGCACCATTGCACTTTACCAAGTAACATGTGAGACCTGGTATTTTTGCCTTCATTCAGTTCCTAATGTCAGTTGTAATTGTGTTCTGTAGCCGAGAGAAATGGGATGCCATGCTTTATAATTCCATATAAAATTAAATACTTTTGGTTTCATCGGTAATACGTGTTATTACACGGACATGCACAGTGAAAATATTTTCATGACAAATTACCCGTAAATTTCGTAGAAATTAAAAAAAAACAACACTATCTGTAAACAACAATCGATTAAAGATAATTTTCGACTTGATGCTATAAATTTCGGCTAAAAGCATTCTTCGTGTTTTTTAATGTCGACAAAATTCTAATGTACAGAAAACAAATTAAATAATTAAACCTTTTTTGTTTTGAAAAAGCCAGTCTGAACGAGGTATTGGAAAGAAAAAAATTGATTCAGTGCTCAGGGAAACATTTATTTCTATTTAACATTTGAAAACACCAATTTCTAACTTAATTATTATTCGTTACTATCACAATTTCATATATGTATAGTTTAATCTTGACAACAATCAAATGAATTATGTTCTCTACTAACGGACACCAGTAACTTACATCACAGAAGTTGAACACCAATGCAAGTAAAAAAAAATAGGAAGTTACTTTATGTACTTCCCTACACCTCTAAAACATAACATATATATAAATGCAGTAAATGCCCGTAGTGATATAGATGCCACGATGTTTTTTTTTAAAAAAGTCAAATATTTTAGAAGTTTCTTCCTGGTGTTACCTGAGACCACAAAGATTTTAATAGGTCATGTCATGTTGCCACCCTGCCAGCAAACGAGGTCAAGCGGCCAAAGAAAGAAAAGACACTGTTAACTGAGGAAAAATTATTTTAGGAACATTACACCATTTATTCAAATTTTGAAGTACTAAAGCCCATTCTAATTTGTTTCGTCTAAGTCTAGTTCTCTCGCCAAATTCTACTGTGCTTACATTATTGAAACAGTTTTGGAGATTTACACTGATGATGTGTTCATTAATCAAGTTCCAAGCAATATGCCAGAATGAAAAGAGACTGAAAAACTTTAATAGGACTGTAAATTTATAAAAAAAGCAAATGAGATGTTCCATGTGTGTTTCTCTAGTGAATCAGTCTGCTGGCCTGAGAAGTTCTGGCAATGATTATCTGAAGATAAGGCGAGAATTTTTAGAAATGTGTAAATGGGTGTGTTTGTGGGTTTCGAGGCCGAAGTCGTTGTGGCCCTTTTTATATAAAAAAAAAATTAATGGCGTCACCCGCGCGAGGGAAGGTAGGAGTATACGCTGTGCCGACAGGTCTCACCTGCCCCCTGTTACTACATCGACAGGTGGGAGGGATACAGGTACACAACACCGCCGACTGCGCTGGCAATAAAATGCCTTTCTCAGCCGACTAGTACTTGCTTAGGATCTGAAAGAAGTGAGGCGAAACGGCTTTAATATGAACATACTGTCCTGGTTAGGATTGACAAATGAATGTTTTCTCCATGAAATAAAGAGAACATTTTCAGTTCATTCCTCCTGAGGACTGACCTAAAGGACACCTTGGTTTGAGTGCAATGTTCGTACTTTTACAAATGGCTAACAATTCACGGCTGCAACATATATAGTGTCCCATCGGTCTTTTCTTCGCTTATCTAACCCGACAATTTTGCCGATGGACACGATTGTCTTTTCCCAGATTCATTGTAAGAAACAAAGTATAGACAACAACTGTAAAATAAAATAATAATACCACAGCGTCCATGTTCGCCGCTTATGAGGAAAGAAAGATAAGAGATGTAGAGAAAGACAAAAAAGCAATAAAAATAATGTTTGAAAATTCAGTTGCTTTTATGTTGGTGTCATTTGCGCTGTTCATCCTTCTCTCCTTTATATATTGTAGTTTTGTTTGTTGGTGGAGAATACACTCAATCCTAACCCTGACAGTATGTTCACATAAAAGTCGTTTGGCCCAAGTGCTCAGACCCTACAGCAAGTGCAAAGGTCGGGTGAGGAAGGCGTTTTATTGCCAGGCTTGTCGGCAGTGCCTCTGATTTCTACCCCGCCTTTTGTCCGGGTGTCATTTGAGACGACTGGACACTAGTAGTCAGCACCACGTGTACTCCTACCTTCCCTCGCACGATACCATTTGCTTCTTTCCGGACTGTAAACTTCGGCCTTTAAATGATTTCTATGTGTCACTTAAACATCTTGTATTCAATTATAATTATTTAATAATGGTTTCGCTAAAGTAAAAATGCGAGTAGTTTCCATCTCTTACATGTGTAAATAATGTGAAATCATGTTTTTCTCTAACATTATTCCCACTTACCACGACTAAGTATTTATAAATTTATAATTTATAAATTTCTTGTTTTAACTTATTGTATTTATTGTTCATATCCTCAGACATATTCTGCCAACAAAAAAATGTAAGTCGTGTCAGCAACAGAAAAACTAATAATTTCGACGTCGACAACGAGGACGATGATAATAATGATGATGATTTTCAGGCAGTAACACTATTAAATAATGAAAGAGAGGGATAAAGAACCAATCAGTTCGAAATGTTATTTATTAAAAACAAAGACCAGATAACGCCCCTAAATTGCGATACATGGCCTTCAAATAGTCTTCGTCATCGTAACATCCTCGATGTTAGACTTTTTATATTTTTAAATGCGTTTTTTATTTATTTTTGCAGTTGTAATCCTTGGCGCCATTTTTATTGTTCTTGGCTGTGGTGTATTTTTGAGACGCCACTATGTTGTGGACTTCACGCCTTCTTTCCTTCCTACATTTGCCAACAGCAACCAGAGCACCCAGTCCAGAGCAGCAGACAATGACCATGATTCTTCCACTAATGTGAGCACAAGGTACCCTACAACCTCCAGCAGCTGGAGTATTGATAATCAACAGTCCGAAAACAAAGGATACACATCTATAGCCGATAGAAATTTGCATCAGCCGACCACTCTCTCTTATCCGCCTAATTCATGTGCTGGAGGCTGGGAATTCCCAAGTTCATCTACTCCACCATCTGTCACAAACACCACTACAACGACTGCTTCGTTGGACAGCATCAACGGTTCCAAGGTGATCTGTGCAAGACCAGACGGCAGGTTGGGCAATCAGATGTTTGAGTATGCGTCTGTTATTGGGATTGCACTGAAAACAAATAGGATACCCGTCTTTTTGGGCATGTCGTCTACTTTACATGATGTGTTGCAGAATACTTCGATAATTGAGAATTCTGTCAAATACTCAAACCATTGCGAGGAGAACTTTGTACAAGAGCCCGCGTGTTGCAAATTTTTCCCAGGGTTCCTTGAGCTGGATCCAAACAAGAATTACAGGATCGGGCCTGCCCTCCAGTCGTGGCGATATTTCTTTGAACACGAAGCGGAAATACGAGAAGCGATGAAGTTCAAGGACTCTATAGTGACCCAGGCTCGCAAAGTGGTTGACAGCCTCCGACACAAACACAACCGCACGCTGACAGGCATCCACGTACGACGGGGAGACTACCTTCGTGCTGAGAGTTCTGGATATAAGGCAGCTCCGTTACAATATCTTTTGCACGCCATGGACTACGTCAGACAAAGGTTCCGTGACGTCACATTTGTTATCTCTTCGGATGACGTCGAATAGTGCAAGGAACAGTTTGCAAACACAAGTGACGTCACTGTGCTGCAGGCGAATTCGCCGCCTGCTGTTGACATGATGACTCTTGCGTCACTGGATCACATGATCATGACGGTGGGGACCTACGGGTGGTGGGCGAGTTTCCTGAACCCCGGGATTACCGTCTACTACCGAGATTTCGTGAAGCCGGGTACATTTCTGTCGCGACATTTCAGCCCAAACGGAACGGACTACTACTGTCCAACCTGGATTGCCTTGTCGTGACTTACAGTGTTATTGCCATCAATGTTGGCAGTTGATAGTGAGTGTGTTACGGGTACACCAGTGACAGTTGTGTCGTAACATTTATGTATTTAAGAATCTTGAATTTCTAAAGTCTTATTTGCAAAAAATACTGTTTTGTAAATATTTTTTCATTATATTTTGAATAACTTAAAAATAGGCATTAAGTTTTCTTTTTTTAATAATTTTCTATAGTTTTAAAAGTCTTTGGGTTGAGGTATTCTGTTATAAAAATATTTCTAGTGACTTAGATATTAATGGATTACACTGGGCAGCATACAGAAAATGAAGTTCAAGAAGGATGAAGGCCGGGAAGGTATTGATGACAAGCCGCAGTTCACCTATGAAGAATTTCAAGATTATATGAGGTAGCATCATACACAACCAGGTATTGGTAATATTTTTCCTGAGCATCATCACGTGTATATCTTTGTGTGCGTTCGTGTGTGTGAGAGAGAGAGATCATGCAGTCTAGTTAAGACATGCTGCACAATTTTTTATGTTTTTTAGAGGGGTGTTGAATATGTTTCACATTTAAAAGTTATGGAAATATGTTCTCCAGAATTTTTGAGTTGGTTTTATATATTCTGCCGTAGATAAAATACTTTTTCCATAATGAACTCACATTTTCTTGTCAGGCTCACTTAAAGTTATATTTATGTGTGAAATAAAATTGTCAACTTGTGTGAGCTGCATCAATGATTAACAGAGATCTTAAGGAAACCTATTTTTCTCAGTGCCTGAGCATCCTTACTGGTTTCTTCTTTTAAACCAAACTAAAAAAAAAAACTAGGGATATTTTAGCTAATATGGTTTATGTCAAATAGTAACAGGCATTTCACTCATGTTTATGGTGTTGCATAAAAGAAAACTTTTATTGTCTGTAAAATTACATCATAAAAGAAAACCTTCAGTTGATAAAATCATAATACTTGGAGGCACCATTACATAACCTGACAACATGTATATGTAAACTTTAGTGTGTTTTGTGGTCGTTTGCTGCTATGTTACAGACTAACTGTTAGAGTCTCATTGTGGTGTAGAATCTGCTGATACAAATGCTACACATGCGTGTACGTGTATTTATTACAGACCTTTGGCATGTAAGTCTGATCAGTAAACTCGACACTAAATCACTAAACACTAAACATGTAAGTTAGACGGGACAATGAAAGAGCAAGTGTACTTGGATTTAAGGTCAGGGTCCTTGCAGGATGAACCTGAGGGATCAGGGTTGTCCGCAGTGTTGCAGAAAATTTGTGATTGGCTACACACACGTCTTTGCGAAATACAGTTGCAGGTGACTATGGTTCAAGACCCTAGATAAGCAGCGAGGGCAAGGCTGGAGGTATTTTTTAACCAGACTGACAGCTTTGAGAAAACTCAACGACGCAGACGTGATAAGTGGGTTCTCGACTTTGGTAGGCCTGTTCCAGGTGACTGAATTTATATAGGTAAAGTGTGTGTGTGTGTGTGTGTGTGTGTGTGTGTGTGTGTGTGTGTGTGTGTGTGTGTGTGTGTGTGTGTGTGTGTGTTGTTGTTTGTTTTTTTTTCGCCGGTTTTCCATATACTGTACGAAGAAAATAGGAAAAGTAGACCAAGGATATGTGTCACTAAGGATGTTTATTTTTCTCAGTCTCTTGAAAAAGAAATGGAATTGCACCTTAGGTCTCTCTAATAAACAGAAGCGTATTTTGTAACAATCTTAAGTGTTAGGTTTAGTTCACAGTCTGTTTTAAAGAGTCCATTTATTTACCTGAACATGAAAATGAGACAAAGGAGTCGCCTCCCTTACTATTCATCAAAGTTTATGATGTCCTGATTACACCAACAACAAAGGTGCGTCGTTGGCTGGCCAAGACCTGATCTTTGTGCTCATAGGATATTGTCATCACACAACAGGGGTGTGATGTGTATATCTGTAGCGGGAACAATTGTCTATGTGCTGCTGACTGTGTTTTGTTGCCTTATCCCTGCATTCCTTTCCCCTTCCCTTTCCCGTTCCTACACCGTCCAAGCGAGACGAGTGACCCGAGATCAGGTGATACAGCACCCACGTGTATGTGCATAAATTATGGACAAACTACAAAGACCGTTTCCTGTTCACCACAGCGTGACGAGGTCATTGACTCCCTTTGTGATGATATCCAGTAGGGCAGAAATAGCGGGTAGGTGTTGTGGTCTTCTCACAAATACCTCAAAATCCCACCATTTTTGTCTACCCTATTTTGAGTGCAGGGGACAGAACCCGTCGTGAACTCTGGGGTCGGAGGACGTAGAGATGGTAGAGGTTATGATCTCCGTCCCTCCGGCCTATCACACCCTCCCTATGCGCATCGTACTGTCAACGTTATCTAGGCCCTATATAGGTTACCTATATTGACGGGGGAGAGTACTCTTACCAACCAAGGGCCATAACCCCTAATAATGGCACGTGACTTTTAGCCAATGGTGTACTACGTGATCGGAACTGCGCGCCATTTGCAATGCTGTGTTTCTACACTTTTCGCAAAAGGAATTATAATTAAGCTTCTTCAGCCGTCAATTCCAATACTGATACATGTGTTGGACTCTTCAATAACAGTATGTATAATTTATATACTCTAAATTAGCATAGTTATTGAGATTTTAGTTCCAAGTTCAGTGCAGAATATTACGATAAGAGAAGAAAGATTAGAGTACACATTAACGCAATAAATGCACAAGTTTTCCAGAGA
>SRHC01002560.1:0-32363 GCA_004794325.1 Pomacea maculata
CAAAATTTGTAGCCGGCTACAGTAGCTGTAGCTAGGCTACAGCTACTCCCCATCCCTGGCTGTATGGACATACCGGGTAACCTTAATAGGAGATAAAAACAGACCTGAGTAAACACTTCTTAAGGGACACATTGTTTAGTACCCCTTGCAATTCTCCACCCGGAAGGAAATAATGTACATCACCGGAAACTTTGTTATCTTATTGACTAATCTGCATATTATTTAGCCTTAGTTGTATTTAATACATGGAAAAAAATCCAAGTAGTGCACTAGGGCTGTGTTCCTGTATATTTTATCTCTGGCAGTACACTTTCTAGTTCTTCCTGTTACAATGCGACATGATTAGTGCTAGAATTACACTAAGGATGAATAGAGTGTAGTGATGTATTTTTAAGTTGTAGTAAATTATAAAATGTGGTGCAGGGGGAGTAGTTTTAAACTTATATGGGGGGAGTGGTATAATCTAGGTTTCTTTAGCGTGAAGTTCCGGGTGGTATATCAGGTGTATGCTCATAGACTCGAGAGGGGGAGCAAATTTAGGGCAACACCGGTTTAGAAGTGTATTGCGCAAGCACCGGGATAAAGATCCGGGAAGACACAACTGTGTGTACATCACTCACCTGTCGTTGAGCGAACAGCAACAACATGGCCACCACTGCTGACTCCAATCTTCCATAGAGAGACAAAAGGTGAGAGAAGAGTCTGTAGTTTGTTGTTGATGGGTGATGATAATATTATTTGAAAATTGTGTTTATGAAATTTTCTAGTTTGATATTTTGTTTATACATTTCTTTTTTTTTTCTCTCTCTCTCTCTCTCACACACACACATGTACGCAGATTAAAACATAAATACGTGCAAAGATACACAAAGCACATAAGTACATATCAGATATAACAGGGCTTCTGCTTACGCAAAAAATTGCGTACAGTACGCATTAAAAAGTCGGAGGACCCCTTCAGTTTTCCTCAATGGGGTCCCCTTCAAATTTGGGCGAAGAACAGGGACCCCTTAAAAATCTGAAGAAGGCGTCCCTGGGACCCCAAAGAATTTAGCCTTAGCAGAAGCCCTGTGATATACATACACAAAACCTAAGGCAGCTCTCTCTCTCACACACACACACATGGAAGAAAAGGAGATGAAAGAGGGAAGGTGGTTCTGAATTCCTGAATTCTACAATATTTTTCCATATGCCTGTGATATAAGCCCTGCCCCAGATATCCACAATTATAAAGTAATGATATTATAATATAAGATTATGAGTTATGACGATGTTCCAGAAAAAAGATGACATGACTGTATTAGAATAAATGTACATGTTTTGTTCATGAAGAAATGAGACAGCGTCTGAAAATAAGAACTCGTGGAGCAAACATTAATACCACCCGGTCTTATTTTCGGGGAAACACGGTAGTATTAGAGAAAATCTTCGATTCCATTTTACAGTTTTTACTAATGTTAAGAGTGTAAACATTGTTACCACTGTGTCTAACATTTCTTACAGTGTCGATGGCGGACACACCACCCCCTCAGTACTACCCGATGCTACATACCCACATCGGAGGCACACCCATCAACACACACTTCATCGTGAAGCCCCACCCCACAGTCATGGTGAGTTCTTGGAACAACTTCCCTATCCTTTCATAATCGAACACAATAGCACCTTTGTGAGAATAACAGGATTGTATTGAATTTTTCTGGAGTTGATGGTAAAACTAATCTTTGTGCCACACACATCTGCATTAATTTTATTTAATTTAGAGGCGTTAGCTTAATTGTTTGCACTCACGGAACACTAATAAAATAAATTAAAACTAATGAAATTAAAATAAATTAAGCTCAAAGAATATGGATGACTTAAGGAACGAGTACTAGTGTGATGTTTAGAGACAAGTCCCAATCTTAACGATCTTAATGAGAGGCTTTTAAAATTCTAACCCCTCTTCCCCTTAAAAAGCTTTTTATCATATTACATAGCATTTGTGTTTTTACCCAATTCTGTAAGGATAAAAATTTATTTTTGAACAATCATAATACTACTGTTGAAAAATTCTTTATTGGGAAAATCTGAATTATTTGTACTGATAGGCAAACCGAAATAATTTTATTTACTGTTTCGCTGATCTTCAAAATTTAGACTGCATTTGACGAACTTTTTAACAACACCTGGAAACTATGCTAGGATTTATGATGCCAATAAAAAGAGCTATTGTGTAGTTGAAATCCTAGTTCTAAAATATTATAATCCTGTAATCATCCTACAAATCCATCACAAATCCACGTTTCGCTTTACGTACCCGACCTGTCGGTGTTTTTGTCTCGATGATTAGCTAACAAAAGCAATGAGCTTCGAATTTTCTTTCCCTCCTTTCTTCCTTTTTAAATCAGCACAAAATAATAATTTACCAAATAAGAATTCAAGAAACACGCACATAAATAAAACTACAATACTCCGGTAAGAAGGTAGCAGGCTTGGGGTACAAACACAACCTGAGTCGTCTCAGTCCACAGTTGATCAGATAGCATGGTTTCCATGTTTTTATTTCATTACTTTTATAACTTGTTTGTTGTCCTTAGAGCATGGTAGAACTTTTAAATAAAGACAAAAACAATTACTAAGCTCAACATTTAACAACACTACGCTCACCATTTACATTTTTTTTTTACAAATGTTTTAGTTAGATATTATTTGATTATATTCTTTATTAAATTATTTCAATAATTTTTTCCAATGAACCAGTTAAACCACAGTTTTAACTTTTGTTTTTAGGACAGCAAAATTGCGTTTGTCGCATCTAAAGACACACACATATTACTTGTAAAGCAAGAGGTAAACATGACCATCTGAATCCTGTAACCTATGAACTTCTATGTTTTAATTTTGTCAGGTGACTCAGCCTGTCGTGACTGTAAGGAAGCCGGCAACCACTTGTTCTCTGGTGTCGGCGCTCAGAACCATCTTCTGTTGCTTCGTGTGCGGCATTGCCGGCATCCTCGTCGCCTGTGAGGTACATCACGTGATTTACCCCCACCAATGAAATTTCACAAATATTATGTTTACATATGTTTTACTATTTTTCTGGTGGCGGCTTCGTGCACTTTGATTATTGCTTCTGTTGACGGTGTTGCTGTCATTGTTGTTGATTCTGCCGTTTGTTGCTGAGCACAAGGATGTTTTCACGTGTGTTGTTTAGGGTAACCACAGAATGTTTTACATGTGTTGCGAACCCCGCAATAACCCCGTGTTATTTGCTGTTACAACATGTTATTATGTCGTTAAAAATGACATATCCACGCAGTTTGTTAACCATGTATGTTTACACGTGCCGGGGTAGGTTGTCATGTGGGTTTAAGCTAGGATATATTTTTACAAGTCTTTTTAACCACAGCATGCTTTACATCGCGTGTTAACCACTGAATGTCTGACGTCTGCTGCTGATCACAGTCCGTGTTCACATCTGTTCACAGGCCCGCATGCGAGTCCTGGAGACCAAACTCGATCCAGCCCGCCATTCCAAAAGCATCGTGTGGATTTTCTTGGGCATCGCCCTCTGCTATGGACTCCTCAACTTGGGACTAGGTGTCTACTACGTAGTTCTCGTTTGGACTAATCGGCCAACTTTTTCTTAATATGTAGTCAGCTAGACTACAGCTACAATTTTCCAAAAAGTAACCAGCTACTTTTGGCTACTTTTAAAAGCGGGATGTTATAAAAAGTTAGCTGTAGCAACATACACAAACATCAAACGTAGACACAAAACACTATATTACTTGCTAACACAAGAACTGGTTTTTATAGACATTGACCTTTATTCTGATCTGAGACCACCAAAAACTCCATATTAACAACAAAATGCAAAGGTATAAAACAAACTTTTGACTTAGCGCTGATAATTTGTGAATACTGTTAAAACAAATCTACATGCTTTCAGTCCTTCATGGCATTGAACTTGACCAGAACTTTGGCCTCGAAGTTGCTGTCTGTCCCCCTAGTGCGCAGCTTTGTCATGATAAGTCCTGCCAGACTGAACTATCTCTCAACCGCAGCACTGCTTGGCAAGACGGTGTTGGTGGGCAGATAGAGTTGTTTGATCGTGGGCTATTTGTCCAGTTCATTGACATTCTGCGACAATCCAGACATCAGGAAGGTAGTTGTCTCAGGGGTGCCGGTAACTTCTTCATAAATGAATTTTTGTACTTATTTTGATTTGTACGCAAGTGTCACAAGACCAGTGACAGTGAATATTATGTTTTGTTTTTATAATCAACACCCCCCCCCGCCCCTGTCAAAAGTTTGTTTATTTATTTACGGATATTTGTATAGCGCTTATTCTCGTGTAATCTGAGCTCTAAGCGCTTCACATTCTTCTCATTCTCAAAAGAACAGTGACAGAGAGTAGTTTATAAATGAAGAAAAAGTACACTGAAATAACGAAAACTCTCCCTCACCTTGGGTTCGACACAGTTGCAAGCAGGGTGTCTTGGTCCTTATAGGCATCAGCAAATCTGGTCTCCAACCCATTCAGGACAGTAGTAGCCAGGGGACCACAGATTTCTAGCTTGGACTTGTGTTGTTCGATGCGGGTCTTGAGGGTGTTGAGCTGAGGCAGGAGGTGTCCCTGCAAGTAGTCGAGGCATCTGGCAAGAGGCCTCATCACCTGCAACAAACAAATAACAACCAAATGTTGAACCTCATTTTCAAAGGGGGAAAAAAGGGAAGCAACCACATACCTGTGTGTGTTGACATGTAACCCTGAACCAAGGGGAATAATTTGAAAAACGGTATAGCTTAGCTCAATGAAAAATTTTGCTATAAAACATAAAAAAAACTTACCATAACAAACTCTTTCACGAAGAGCTGGTCTCTGGGGGTAAACCTTGGGAGCGTGCGAGACACGTGGGTGTCTGGCTGTCACAACACCGAGCAGTGAGAGCAGTGGCTGTCGTCGTCTTGCTGACACACTGTTGACGAATGGTCGTGAAAGTAGCCAACATGTAGCCAAGCTACGGCTACTTTCTAAAATGTAGCTGCGGCTACAAACTACTTTTTTTTAATTTGTAGCCGGCTACACTACAAACTACAAAATTTGTAGCCGGCTACAGTAGCTGTAGCTAGACTATCCCATCCCTGTTTATCTCTTTACATTTGTAAAATAAAGTGATCACCGTGTGTAATGAAAGATATATTTTTTCGAAGAGAGGTCGTTTTGAAAGCTTTAATCTGGTGGGTCTTTAATCTGGTAATCCTTAATCTAGTGTCGCCATTGCCAGAAGCACCGCATCTGTAGATGATGTAGAAGTAGAGAAGTAGAGGTGAGCAGTTTGCATTGTCCTTTCAACGATGGGCGTCAAGGGCCTCGCACACACCATTGCCTGTCAGGTGAGAAGGAATAACAAATACTCCCATTATACGACTAATAATAATATAAATGTTCACTTGTTTAGTGTCAACAGTGTTGTAGACTTTGACTTATGGTCTTGTGTTATTCATCCGCTTTTATCTTCTCTGCTCTCCACTCTCTGTTCTATGTAACATAGCCCCGTGGATCGCAGTAAATCAGGTGGAGACTGTTTATGTCGGGTAGTTTGTTACCCAGTTACATTTCTTTTCTTATTTTCTCTCTCTTTCCTTCTTATTCTGTAACGGATTTTTTCCAGGTACGTCTTGGGGACTTATGGGAAAGTCCCTCGTTTGAGCGTCACATTATGTTAAGAAAGATTAAACCCCATTAACCACCAACAGAAGGGAACTGAAATGTTAGTGTTCACTTTTTAAAATCATTTGTCTGCGTTCGTGACATTTTTGACTGAATTACACGTAAGGAGATTCTGACCTTTTGGAGTGCATGGTGGTGTTTGTGAATTAAATCTTAAAACGGAATAAAACAGACCGGAACTTGTCTAAAAATATATTCTTTGTTTTCGCCCCCTTTGTGCCTTCCTTCACTATAATTAAAATCCTAGACACTACAGGATGCAAGTCTTATTGAAATGCAGATATGAAGGGGAGAGAAGAATTCAAGTCCCTCCTATACGCTGCACCTTGGTGTATTTATAGTAACAGCCATGGAGGTCAGTGGACTGAAGGTGGTTAGTAGTACATGAGGTAGCACGACCTGATCATTTCTGTAAAGTGCGAGCTGTGTGTGTGTGGTGAGGTCTGTGTGTGTGTGTGGTGAGGTGTGTGTGTGTGTGTGGGGGGGGTGAGGTCTGTGTGTGTGTGTGGTGAGGTCTGTGTGTGTGTGTGGTGAGGTGTGTGTGTGTGTGGTGAGGTCTGTGTGTGTGTGTGTGGTGAGGTCTGTGTGTGTGTGGTGAGGTCTGTGTGTGTGTGTGTGGTAAGGTCTGTGTGTGTGTGAGAGAGAGTGATGTCCCTTCTCTTAACAGGCTAGAGGGGTTTAGCACTCCCCCGGTTCTCGTTTTTCAATAATCTTGTTTAAAATAGTAATATATTGTAAAATATGATGCAGAGGAAGTAGTTTTAAAACTTATATGGCGGGATAATGTAGATTTTCCTCGCTGCCAGTAGTACAATAAAAAGATGCCTCGTATTTTTGTTTTGTTTTTCTGTTTGTTAGGAAAACGACTTGCTAGGGACCTGTTTTATGACTGTAGTTCTATTGTCATGCTCAGTGACATTAATAAGTAGTAAATCAGTGCATTTACCCAAACGACCAGGAAGTCGTAATGCAAACCGTCTTCAGTTTATGTGCCTCGTCCTTTACGACAGGTGAACAAACTAAAAAAAAAAATACCCTCTTAATTCTCCACCTGAATGGACGGAATTAAACTAGTATGCGGACAGGGAAGGGGTAACCGGTGTTTTACTCAGATCCAGGAACTAAGGCTATATCACTGTAAAGCACCCAGCCTTGTATAAAGACATCACATGCTCAGAAAGAGCAGTATGCCCGAGGTAAGAACCCAGGTGAGCAAACGCTAACTATAATGGTGACAGGTGCTACAGCCGTGGCGCCACCAGACCTCCCCATATGGAAGATGTGTGTGGGGTGGGGGACTAGAGAGGACCTATGTCTGATCTTGTGGTACAAGGGAATTGACTCCAGAGGGAATAGACTCCTGAGGTGTTAAATCCAAGAGATGTCCAGGAAGTGATGCTGAATATAGACGACAGGTCAAGGGTCAGCATACATGATATACTCCATAGATTATATCACACGGGGAAGATATACAAGGGATGAAGTAGCATTCGGCATTACACTTATACATAAATATAAAAAGAAGTCGTTCCCAAATCCTTTAAGCTATTAAATAGTTAAAGACTTTCATACAACAGTTTAAAAATTGTCTGTAAATAATACTTGCACAAAACGTTTTAATAGAGGTTACATAGTTCCATTCGGAGGCCGCGGCGTGGCTGTACCTATTGCTTGAGGATCGGAACTCTGAATGTCTAACTATTCTACAGTTGTCACGGTCCTTCGAATAAACACAGTCCTCACTCGTTTGAGTACATTCCTTGACCATAACATTGTTACACACACTGCATTTATTCCTTCAAATAAAAAATAACAATGGCTAAAGTGAAATGCAGTCAATTCAAGACAGGGGTATAGATGAGAGGGGGAGTAATTCCAGGAATTACACCGGTTGATATAAAGGTGTTACTCAAGTACAGAGGTATAAAACCTGGTGCGAACTGTCCTGTATACCACACTCACCTGTCTCGATCAGGCAATGACATGGCCACCACTGCAGATTTCGGTCTTGAACACACGCCCAAAGATTCCAATGGTAGGGTATGCGCTTCCTGTTTGTCGACTGTAGTGGTAATAATAACATTTTGCATATTGTTTTGCTGTTTTAAAGATATTTGAAATTGTTTCTTTGATTTTCTCATGGTTGATGTTTTTAAAACTTCTCTTGGCATAAAGAGTTCTCTCTCTCACTCTCTCTCTCTCACACACACTCTCTAATACACATAAACACAGTTATATATCATAATTCCCAAGGGTATTAACTTGAGGTAAGATTTGGAATAGTCACGGAATTTTTTTTTTCATCAAGGTAAAGACAGCGAGCGCGATGAAAGTAACTTTAGAAGCATACAGGTGACGAACGTCGTCAAAAAGATAAACAAGGGCAGCGATCTTAAACTGAACACTACACTGTAATGGAAGCCAGTTCAAATCCATGCGCAAGTATTTGATGCGGTCATAATTTGATTTGCGGAATTAAAAAAATCTGGAAGCGTATAGTATATTATTTGCGTACAATGATTGAGTTTCAATAATCACGCCACGAGGTCACTGTATGAAATACAACTCTAGTCGTACAATCCGGAGTCAAATAAAAACTAATACTTTCGTGATTTGGAAATCTTAGGAAGATTGCACAACATAGTTGACACTGCATGGAGCATGTTCAACTAAGATTCACACCAAAGAAGTTTTTGTAATGTTTCAAGCTATCATCACCCATGACCACAAAATCACACTGCAGTCCACCAGATTGTGGTGATTCATCACCATTCGCATTAGTTCAGTCTTATCAGTGTTCTGTTGATCTGATTGGTGCTCATCCAGGATAGACCATAAATACATCTGTGAACAGTGTTCAGAGTGAGAGCGTTTGACAGCTCAGGGTCATCACAATACTTCTGATTAGGGCAACACCAGTGAAAAACCAAAAGACTTACCAAGGTTCTCGAACTACATACCATGGTCAAGACAGCCAATAGCTGTGCTAAGATCAAGAAACATAAGCATTGGCACAAACAGCTCATCCTCTTTTGAAAGTAGATTGCTGAAAACGCATGTGATGGCAATTTTAGTGTGCTTTGATTCTTTTGTGAGCTGACTGAAAAATAAGAAAAATGATTTTGAGAGAAATGATTTTCCAATTAAGTCAGTTTTCCCAAAAATGTTGAAACGAATTAAAGTTTACAAGAGGCCAAAAATAGATGAACTCATTCGGATTAAGCCATGAAATCATTAGGAATGATGTAAGAACATTCTGATTGAAACCATGAAAAACTGTGCAATAGGAAAGTGAAATAATTCTCAGTCTTAAAAATAACAGGCAGAAGGTTAACCAGACCTTGTTTAGTGAGTGACTTGGAATTGAGTCAAGACAATCTCTTTTAAATGATTTGACAATCAGATCATGGATTTCTCTGTCCGACACGGATTGAAACTGACAGTTCAGATGGTTTTACACTCAAATGTGAAAAAATTCTGCCTGTAAACAGGTTACTGGGACAACCTCCTCACCTTGTTCACCCAGGGAGTAGTCAGAGAATCATTTACGCTCCTGGATCTTCACAGGACAAGATGATCAAGAACCTCAGGAACACCACAACTATAAACAGACACAAGAACTGACTCATGACATAGGAGAGAGTTTAAATAAACACACTAAAACTAAAAATTGTGAGAGTCAAAAGCTTTCTTGACATCAAGACGCAATCAATATTATTGTTTAGCTGAGGGCTTAAAAATCTTAAACTGGAGAAAATGGTTCATTGATCGCCAAGGATACTACTACTACTACTACTACTACTACTACTACTACTACTACTACTACTACTTCTTCTTCTACTACTACTTCTACTATAGGCACACTAAGCAGCATAAAGCTTGGGTACAAGAGCAGAACGTGAAGCAATGGATAAAGGTATGAAAGGATATAAAACAAAATCTGAGTGATAGTGGACAACTACTCACCTACTCACTGTAGAATGTGTCCATTATTGTGGGTTAAGGCGCCGACAAGCTGTAGACATCCCTGGTCTTGCAACAATGTCTTGACTACATTCCTGTCAAAGCTAGGATGCAACTAAGAGTTGATGTCACGAAGGACTACAACATCACAATGCAAATCTGAATGGTTAGAAAAATATTAGGAAAATATCGCTGCTTTCAATTTGTTACAATAATACGTTCTAAACTTTTAGTAACTTAGTAGAAAAACCCACTTAATGACCCAATGACTGACTTATTAACCCAAGGAAGAGCTGTGATTTTCCTGCACGTCTGTGCGTGCTACTGATTGTAACAATTGTTTCTCGAGAACACAGGGTATCAAGCACTCAGCACAGTTCACTTCCTCCTAGTCATTATTAGGGTGTTGCTATTAACCTTTAACCTCTGCTTGTGGAAGTAAATAGTAGGGTGCAGGATGTATCTATAACTAACGATTTCTATAATAGCGGTTGGTGTAGAAATGCGATCTGTTGGACTGAGAGGCCGAACACCGTTGCCATTGTCTTTGAAATGTTTTCTACAGTGCCCAGGTCTGACTCACCTCCTGGGTACTACCCAGTGTCACAGCATGTTCACACCGGGACCACACCCCCGTTCATAGGGATGCATGCGACCCAACCCAGTACAATGGGGACCACTGTGGTGGTGAGTTCTTTTCACAAATTTGACATTTTATCTTTATCCTTTTCACAGAAACGCCTCTGTGCAACATGAAGGATATGTTTTTAAATTACCGAGATGCTCAAAGCAAATCATTGCTGGGTTGTTAGCTAAACTTTGTTCACTGCGTGTGTGGATTGGTTTGATATACTATAGAGAAGCCAATTTATCAGCTTACACTAAATTATTTTTAGTAAATTAAACGATATCAAAACAAGCGTACAAAAGCACAGGCAAAACTTGAAGACAAATCCCAATGAAGGAGATTTGTTTTTTAAATACCTCCCCTCGTCCACAAATAAAGAATCATTAATCAAAAACAAGAGAACATTTCTTTAATTACTTTATTCTGTAGTGTAAAAATTAATTCTGAAAATTGATTGGGTCTAGCAAACTGCAAACCACTCTCTTTTATTTTCGGCAGGTGATTCAACCAGTGATGACCGGACCGGAGCCGAGGACCACGTGCTCTCTGGTGATGTCGGTGCTCAGCACCATCTTCTGCTGCTTCATCTGCGGCATGGCTGGCATCCTCGTCGCCTGGAAGGTACATCACGGTTGGTTTTCCCGTGTGTTGTTAGTCACATTATGTTATTTGTTGATACCTTGTTTTATTATGTTTTCGAATCATATTTGTGCTGTGGACGATGATATGTTGTTATGAAGGTTTTGTAAGCTGTCTATGTTTTGACATGTGTTGTTACCAACGGTATGTTTGACCTCACTCGTCAACCTCTGCGTGTTTGACGTCTGCTGCTAACCCCAGTAGTGTTCACATCTGTTCACAGGCCCGTCTGTATGTCCTGGAGAAGAAGTACGAGCAGGCCCGCCATTCTGTCAAAGTCGTCTGGATCTTCTTCGGCCTCGCCGTCTTCTTCGGCGTTATTTTCATCTTTTCCTGCTTTACTCCCATCTGGTATGTGGTATTCGGCATTCGCTAGACCCTCACCAATATCCACGAGGAACAAAAAGTCATCCATCTTATCTAGATCATCAACCTACGGACATGAACAGAATATCAATGGAAATAACTCCAGGCACATGAACAGAGTATAAATAATAAGCAGAAATAATGACCACATTTGAGCCATTCCTTCTCTTTATATCTTGTTCCGTAGACTTTCAGTATAGAATACTTTGTTGGATCGATGTAACGAACGAAGACTATTATGTTTTAGCTCATAACAATTGTAAAATAAAGAAAACTGATTATTATGTGTGATTCCAGAGAGGAATATGAAATATATTTTTTCTCTAAGAGAGGTCGTTTTAAAAGTTTTAAAAACATGTCAGATATATTTATTTAAAAAAAATTGTAATAGCAATACACATTGGAGCACATGTACATCAAAATCCATAAAAATGGAAAGAAATAGGCAAGGGAGGTAATAAAGGGCAGATTAAAAAAGGAGACCGCGAAGTGATTATCTCCCGTTTTTCGAAGCGTTCCTAGCTCGCGCCTAACTCATTAATACTCGTCTATATCGAAGTAAAAGCTATTGTTTATTTATTGTTCTGTTTTCATTCTTTGTGAACCTGGTACATCAGGACCTGAACGTTAAACCAGGATTAAAGAAGGTTTATCCCGAGGTTTAAAAAAGAGACAGACTAGTCGAGTATCATGCCTGCCAACTCATGTGCTGCAAGGTTGTTATTATGGGCAGGGCCACACCTTTTTTTAACCAGTTCGCTACCACAGCTAGTAGACAAACCCTCCTAAACGCTAGTAAAAGATGAAAACATTACAATAATAAGAGTTAAAACTTGACAATACTGAGAGCTGATAGTTTGATACTAAGAGCTGATATTACAATAATGAGAGCTGAAAACATTACAATAATGAGAGCAGAAAACATTGCAACAATGAAAATGAAACCATTTTAATAACAAGATTTAAAAATGTTAAAATAATGACAGGTGAAAACATTAAATAATAAGAGCTAAAATTTTACAATTCTGAGAGTTGGAAATATTACATTTATGAGGGATGAAACATTACAGTACTGAGAGTTGAAACCATTACATTCATAAAGGTTGGAAATACGAGTCTGCGCCTTCCTTCACAATAATTAAAATCCTAGACACTACAGTGTGCAAGTCTTATTGAAATGCAGATATGAAGGTGAGAGAAGAATTCAAGTCCCTCCTATACGCTGCACCTGGGTGTATTTATAGTAACAGCCATGGAGGTCAGTGGACTGAAGGTGGTTAGTAGTACATGAGGTAGCACGGCCTGATCATTTCAGTAAAGTGCGAGCTGTGTGTGTAGTGAGGTCTGTGTGTGTGGTGAGGTCTGTGTGTGTAGTGAGGTCTGTGTGTGTGTGTGTGATGAGGTCTGTGTGTGTGTGGTGAGGTCTGTGTGTGTGTGTGTTGAGGTCTGTGTGTGTGATGAGGTCTCTGTGTGTGTGGTGAGGTCTGTGTGTGTGTGTTGAGGTATGTGTGTGTGAGAGAGACACAAGATGATATACTAGACAAGGTCACCTAAGTGTCACTTAAGACGGCTGTAAGTCTGCTGTACCTACACGTACATGACAATAAACATGCAGGTAGAGGTGAGTCATCAAAGAGGATGACAGTCATTTCCATAAAATAAACGTTTGGAGGCGATAGTGAAGTGCCATTGGCATCCTAGATCAGCCACCATGATAACAAAGCTAAAGTGCCATTTGAGGTCTTATCTAACATCTAACCCCGGGATACTTTCTGACTTAAGTAAGAGGGCAATAAAATCAGATGTAAAGAAAGAGGAAGTAGTTTTGGTGTGTGGGATGTCTCCCTTCTTATTATATTTGTCACGTGATGCATTCGTTTTGACAAAACCTCTTTTTGCCCAGTCTACATGTTCACATCAAGTATAAAGCTTTTCTACCTATTCTCAAAGAACCACACTTTCTTCTGTCTTCTGCTTCTTGAACTTCTTATCATAGGAGTTAATAACTAAAACCCGAATGTATCCTCTAAGTTAAGGTTTAGAAATGTAGAAGAAGATCGTGTATGTTCGTGGTTACAAAAGAAGGTTAAAGACTGGATGCTGAGTTGTTATTAGGGGGGGGGCAAGCCAAACCTCAGTTGTCATTGTCACTCCACTGCCACTTGCACCATAATAACCTGCCAAGTATTTTGTTTTAGGCTTGGTGCGGATATGTAACTCTGTACTCATTCTGGGCAACTGTAATCAGGAATAAAAGCAGAGCACACCCAAACAGCCACGTAGACGTAGTCCAGCACTCCCTGCTACGGACATGTAGCTCTATGGACATACCGGGTAACCTTAATAGGAGATAAAAACAGGCCTGAGTAAACACTTCTCAAAGAACACATTGTTTAGTACCCCTTGCAATTCTCCACCCGGAAGGAAATCATGTACATCACCGGAAACTTTGTTATCTTATTGACTAATCTGCATATTACTTAGCCTTAGCAGTATTTAATACATGGAAACAAAAAAATCCAAGTAGTGCACTAGGGGTGCGTTTATATATATTCTATCTCTGGCAGTACACTTTCTAGTTCTTCCTGTTACAATGCGACATGATTAGTGCTAGAATTACACTAAGGATGAATAGAGTGTAGTGATGTATTTTTAAGTTGTAGTAAATTGTAAAATGTGGTGCAGGGGGAGTAGTTTTAAACTTATATAGGGGGATATAATCTAGATTTCTCTAGCGTGAAGTTCGGGTGGTATATCAGGTGTATGCTCATTGACTCGAGAGGGGGAATAAATTTAGGGCAACACCGGTTTAGAAGTGTATTGCGCAAGCACCGGGATAAAGATCCGGGTACGAGACAACTGTGTGTACAACACTCACCTGTCGTTGATCGAACAGCAACAACATGGCCACCGCTGCTGACTGCAATCTTCCACAGGCTAATAGAGAGACAAAAGGTGAGAGAATAGGGTCTAGTTTGTTGTTGATGGGGGATAGTAATACTAACATTATCAAACAGCATGTCTTTGTTGTAACACTATTTGAAAATTGTGTTCATGAAATATTCTAGTTTGATATTTTGTTTAGACATTTCTTTTTTCTCACACACACACACACACATGTACGCAGATTAACACATAAATATATGCAAAGATACACAAAGCACATAAGTACATATCAGATATACATACACAAAACCTAAGGCAGCTCTCTCTCACACACACACACATGGAAGAAAAGGAGATATAAGATGGAAGGTGGTTCTGAATTCCTTCACGCATGAATGTAAACTGCACACCACACGGTCGCTGGTTCTGCGGGCGCACTAACATCTATTTTTACGTCGATAAAAGCCGAGGTTAAAGGTCAGCAACATAACACCCTGTTGACATCGGTACTCGCTGCACTTATCTGTCTTTGAAAAACAAGTGCACAGAAGTGATAATGAACTGAAAGTAGAAGGAAAAGATTTAGGATTGTGAGTTTAAACTGTCAACTTGTCGGGTACCGAATCCCACGTTTGAATCGGGTTGCCCTCAAAGTAAACATTTCGACAACGTGTTTACAAATGTCACTTGTGCTTTGTTTATTTGTTTATTTCTTAGTGACAGAGTGACTGTTCCCACTGAAGATTCACATGTTTCCAAATCACGGGTACCTTGTATAATGGGAAAGTCTGTAGTTCTGTGTTTCACTAAAAAAAATATACTCAACCCAAAAATAAGCCCTAAAATTATTTTTCCAGATTCTCGTGATATAAGCCCTGCCTTAGATATCCACCATTATAAAGTAATGATATTATGATATAAATAAATAAGATTATGAGTTATGAAGATATTCCAGAAGAAGATTAGACGACTGTATTAAAATAAATGTACATTTTTTTGTACATAAAGAAATGAGAGCCTCTGAAAATAAGACCTTGTGGAACAAACATTAATATCACCCGGTCTTATTTTCGGGCAACACGGTAGTAATAGAGAAAACCTTCGATTCCTTTTCACAGTTTTTACTAATGTTAAGAGTCGAAAGATTGTTACCACTGTGTCTAACATTTGTTACAGTGTCGATGGCGGACACGCCACCCCCTCAGTACTACCCGATGGCCCATCCCCACACCGGAGGCGCACCCATCAACACACACAACTTCATGGGAATGCACGTGGTGCAGCCCCACCCCACAGTCATGGTGAGTTCTTGGAACAACTTCCATATCCTGTGATCATCGAACACAATAGCACCTTTGTGAAAATAACAGGATTGCATTGAATTTTTCTGGAGTTTATGAGAACATTAATCTTTGTGCCACACACATCTGCATTAATTTGAAGCTAGCTGCACTCACGGAACACTAATAAAATTAATTAAAACTAATGAAATTAAAATAAATTAAGCTCAAAGAATATGGATGACTTAAGAAACGAGTGCTAGTGTGATGTCTAGAGACAAGTCCCAATCTTTTGTTTTTAAGTTTTTGTTTTTTTGCATTTAAACACACACACACATAGGGGAATGAGAAAACATGACCACATGAATCCTTTAACCTACGAACTTCTATGTTTTCATTGTGGCAGGTGACTCAGCCTGTCGTGACTGTAACGAAGCCGGCAACCACTTGTTCTCTGGTGATGTCGGTGCTCAGCACCATCTTCTGTTGCTTCGTCTGTGGCATGGCTGGCATCCTCGTCGCCTGGAAGGTACATCACGTGATTTACCCCCACCAATGAAATTTCACAAATATTATGTTTACTTATGTTTTATTATTTTTCTGGTGGCTGCTTCGTGCACTTCGATTGTTGCTTCTGTTGGCGGTGTTGCTGTCATTGTTGTTGATTCTGTCGTTTGTTGATGATTATAAGGATATTTTCACGTGTGTTGTTCTGGGTAAATTTAACCACAGAATGTTTTAATGTGTTTCTAACCCGGAATGCTTTCACGTGTTATTTGCTGTCACCACATGTTGTTATTATGTCGTTAAAAATGTCATATCCCCGCAATTTGTTAACCATGTATGTTTTCAGGTGTCAGGGTAGGTTGTCATGTGGGTTTAAGCTAAGATATATTTTTACAAGTGTTTTTAACCACAGCATGCTTTACATCGCTTGTTAACCACTGAATGTCTGACGTCTGCTGCTGACCACAGTCCGTGTTCACATCTGTTCACAGGCCCGCCTGCACGTCCTGGAGAACAAGTTCGATCAGGCCCGCCATTCCATCAGCATCGTGTGGATTTTCTTCGGCCTCGCCCTCTTGTTTGGACTCCTCACCTGGGGACTAAGTGTCTACTACATAGTTCTCATCACTAGTATTTCTCGATATAACAAGTAGTAACCTCGCCCCGTCCTGTGGAGTCACGTGGACCAATGAGGTCGACTTGGACTTCTTGTCGAACGAATCTCTCGCCTCTGTCATGGAACTGTAGCGACAATTTTTAGTGATATAACTCTGTGATTTTAAGGCTAAGTGGTGGTAGTTTCATTAAAGCATATTTTAAAAGAAAACAACAAATTAAATAAGAATGATGAAGTAGACTTGTACAACGTAGAACACCAGCACCTGGCTGGTTCTTCGCGATTTACGTTTCATTATTTACACTAAAAATGTAACTAATCACTGCATTTAGTGTTACTAATGATGTGTTGAATCAGTAATATTTAAGAACAGCTTAAACAATTTTCAACAAGATGATAATGGCAAAACGGAATATTGTTACACTGTTTGACAGTTGCTATTTATGTTACACCCACAGTAATCATGTTTAGTTTACACTAGTTTGCGTGGATTTTAACTCTGTTACTCTCCACAGGTCTGACATTTCTCACTTCAAACATACATTTGAATCGTCTGGTATTTTATTATTTTTATTTTATTATTTTATTATTTTTTCTTCATATTGATATTGAGCTACGTGGCTTACGTTTAGTATACAGGCACAAGTTGTCGTTCTTGAGCAGAAGTAAAATAAATTTAAAAAATAATTAAGTCCCTTTATTTCACCCATATCCCAGCCTTATGAGCAGACTCATAATGCTTTACAAATAATTATCATTATTAAAGGCAGAAACTGAAGAAACCAACCACATTGACAGAAGAAATAAATCATTAATATTTTGTATCAGCTTTATGACTTACATGAACATAATATAAATACTAACCAACAGGAATGAACACATTTGTACATTTTAAATCATTTCTTTACTTTACGTACTTCAACATAACATAAATATTAAGCAGAAATAATGACTACGTTTGTACATTTTGAATCATTTGTTCTTTTTATATTTTGCACCTTTTTGTTTGTTTTTGATATAATTTTTCAATACCTTTTTTTCTTTTGAGCGCTAGTTGGATGTTTAAAAAAAAACACTGTTTTACTTTTTCTCATAGCGTTTGGCAAATAAAGAAAAGTGATCGTGGGATTTTACTGAGTGATCGAAAGTGAAATTTCTTTCTAAGGGGTTTCTTTATGAAGTTTGAATTTGGTGAGAGATAGTTAAAGTTACATCCCTCCATCGCCATAAACATCATCACCCCGCAGCTCTGTAGACAGGGCATTGATGATGTCTTGAGAACTCGTGTTTCTCTCTCTTTATCATTTTCACTCACACACCACACACACTGCTCACCTCTCTCTCTTACACACACAATCAGGCCCCGTTAGCTGATTTATTTTTCGCAAAAGTCGCAATGAAGGGAAAAACTTCGGGAACCTTCGGGAAGCGTGACGTCAGCGAGCTGGGTAGACTGCTCGAAGTAAAAACATTTCGCTTCAATCTTTGGAAGCTACGAAACTTGTTCTGGGGCTAATTCAACTTTAAACACTATGAAAGGCTTCATAAAATTAATTGCGACAGGCAAAATAGCCTGTGTTCAGTCAAAGGTTGTGTCTAATTCGTTACATGATTACACTGATAACCCTATCTATCTATTCCTCTTCGTTCATCAGGTTGCACATAAATCCTCAACTAGAGTCCGCCACCGATGTCGATCGGCTGAAACCCGCTCCAGGTGACCCCATGTCCAGTCCTTTCCTTTCATCTCCCTTTCCATTGTTTTTCTCCAAGCTTCCTTTGGACGGCCTTGTTTTCCTCGGTCGTCTGGAGTCCATCGTAGGGTGACTGTGGAGAGGTCTGCTGTCTGCTGGCGGAGCACATGGCGTGACTGCTTTCCCCTGGTATCGCAGACAATAAACAACTAGAATAAGAAAAACAACATTCGCCGTAATCGAGAATCGTTACAAGGTGAGGTGTCCACTTTAGTCGCCTTTTACATGCCTGGCTGGATGGCAGGGACCCTAATCTTACAATGCTCACTAGGCAAGCATACCCTGGGGTCCCACAGGGACTTGTCTGCTTGAGTCACGTGATTTACCCGCCAAACTGTGTGAGTTCTAGTCCCATTCCTAGTCTTAGAGCAAATCAAGGAGGCCAACTCCCGTCAATACATACTTTTTAGGTGGTAACAAGTGGAACAGGAAAATATCCATAATTAAAGTCTGCACCAAAAACTGACCAGGGTTCCCTTAAAACTAAAAAGGCTTGTGTACAAGTGTTTAGAGAGCATTACAGAAGGAAGACAGCCTTGTGTTCATTAGCATCATCCAATGAACTATAACGGATCAACAGAAACATTAGAGTTTTGTACAATCAGCTACCCTGAGTTTAAAAATGTCAAGCAAAGAAATCTGTAATAAGCAGCATCTCCTCTTTTCTGCCCCAAAACATGAAAAAAAAATTCAGGATTTGTGTAAACTAAATGTTTCTTTTTGGTCAAAAGATCTGTATTAAATTTAATAACTGAAAGCAAAGAGCAGTTTCTAATAATATTTGCATATGACGCGCGTGCAGTGCAGGGTCGGAGCCACGTGACAGGTGAACTTTGACGCACACGGCTCCGCCCTCTTTGATGTAATTAATTACGACGAACGTGCATTGTAGAGGAGGATTGTGAGCACGTGACACATGTCTTGTTGTTGCGGCTTGACAACGTCATATTCACCAGCCTCTCTATGACGTCTTTTATTCTTGAGAATGACGTTGTCCGAATGACGCACAGAGTCTGGTGACGAAGTGCACGAGAAGATTTGTGGTGAGGTCAGCAGACAGTCGTCTGCAGCAATGAAGACTAAACTAAGATTACATGGTAAGTCATGTTTGTACTCCAGTGTTCCTCTCTCTCTCTCTCTTGTGTGTGTCTACGCATTGCTGCCATCATATTACTGTTGTTACAAACTGTGCTATGTAACCATCTAACGGTTGTACCAAAGGTCGTTACCAAGCAACGCGATGCCATGCAGTGTCGCCTTCCTTCAGCTCCAGCCGTCAGTTGTCTACTGTAGTGTCGCCCACAGACATGCGATGCCAGGCTTTTCCCAGAGCTCTGAAATGCGCTGTATTTTTAATAATCTAAAATTAAGGACTTCAGTTATATCGGTTTATACAGACAAACGTTAACTTGTGATTAGCCGGACATGCGCACAAACAGCGACTCCATGAAAATATATGCATGACATATTGCCAGCAAATGTTTGAGGACTTTAGCAAACAGTACTCCACTTGTTAACCACAGTCTATTTAAAATTTATTTTCCGCTCTGATGCTATATATTTGGGCTGTAAGCACAATTCAAGTTTCTTTTAATTGTCGACAAATCTCTAATGTACAGAAAACAAATTAGGTACCCATTCAAACCTTATAGTTTGTTTTTTCTTTTTTCTTTTTTTTTTTTTTTTTTGTTTTTGTAGCGTGTCTGCTCCTCCGGAAATGTAAATGGGCGTCTGTCGGGGCAGAATACTCTCACATAGTCTCTTCAACATTAAACTTGATTCAATATGAGAGTCTGTCTGTCAGGTTTGGCAGCCTCCTTGTGTGTAGATGACTCTGGTGTCAGAGGCCGATACCCACCGTGCCTCGAATGTCTTCACCTGTGTGTCCACCGTGTGAAATAGTGGGAGACAGAAAACACCCTCGAATTCTCTCCTACAAAGTGTGTATGCATTTACTTTTGCAAACTGCGAGGTATATTTCCAGACCTATCTCTGTCACCGGCACGGTACCTACAGTGGCCCAGCAAGTCCCATTTCTTGGGGTCATCTTTGACCGCCAACTGTCTCGTGCCCTGATCCGCTCCAAGATAAACTTTTGCTCCATCATCTGTGGCTGTGAGAGACCTACATCAACGTTCTTGATCCCATTCATCATCATGGACTCCTCATCTGTGCCTTTCGCACCACTCGTGTACACAGTTTGTACAAAGAAGCTGATGAGCTCCACTTTGTCCTCGCCGTCTCAAGCTCATTCTATCCCATGTTTGTCGTTTAAAAGCTCATAGGACACCCTACCTACCGTGCTGTTTTCATTCTCAGCCAAGGAGCCAAAACTATTATCTCTCCGTGCTGCACCTCACTTACAAACTGCTGGAGTAAATATTCAACAGGTAGAGCCTCTCCCTCTCCTGCCAGCTTCTCCCGGAACTCTTCCTTCTCCTGAGATTTGTCTTGATCTTGCAGACCTCATCTTTCTACAACGCCTTCAGGAAATTCTCTCTCAGCATCCTGGATTCTGATAAATTTACATAAAGCAAAAACTTTTCCTAGTAAGTCTGTTTAGTGAACCATAACCCTGGTGGCATGGAATGTCTGCCAGTGATTTGTTGAAGATAAGGCGAGATTTTTATGAGAAGTGTGTGTTTGTGTGTGTTTGTGTGTGTTTGTGAGTTTTTATTTATTTCCATTTGTGTTACATAAATATTCTGTATTTGATTATTATATTTGACTACTGTTTAGTTATAGTGAGATCTCAAATAATATAATAATAGAATAATATAACAGAATGATATAATAATCAACAATAATATAATTTCCATATCTTACAGGTGTAGAGCATATAAAACATGTTTGTTCGCTGTCATTACCCAAGCATTACACAGCGTTACACAGCATTACGCATCACAGTATTTATTTATTGCTCACATTATAAAACGAGTCCTATTGACTGCAGGGTGTAAGCTGTGTTAGAAAGCATCTGCAGCAACAACAACAACAACGACGACGACGACGACGATTACGATGATGATATGTAATAATATTGCAGTAGCACTCGCTGGCGGATGCTGCAGATAGCGATGTCATACATTTACTGTGAAGAAGTCAAAGACAGTCACAAAGGACCAGTCAGCATGAATATTGCTTGCTACACACACAGACCCGTTGTCTCCCCTAAATCACTGCACACGACCTTCACATTGTCTTCGTCATCGTCACTTCCCTATTTTAATGAGATTTTTAAAATTCGTTCTTTATGTTTGCAGTTTTAATCCTCTGCATCGTACTTCTTGTTCTTACCTGGAATGTGTTTAGAAGACGCCATCATCTTCTGGAGATCACCTTTCCTAGCCATGTGAACAGCAGCAAGAGCACCCAGTCGAGAGGAACAGCCCACGACCATGATTCTTCGACAACCTTGTACCCGACAACTTCCATCCATCATATGTCCTCCAAGCCCGAAGATACATCTCTAAGCAAGAGAAATTCGGATCAGCCGACCACTGTGTCTAACCCCCCTAGTTCATGTGCTGGAGGCTGGGAATTCCATAGCTCATCTACTATTTCCCCTGTCACAAACAGCTCGACAACTTTCGCTTCGTTGAACAGCCTCAACAGGTCCAAGGTGATCTGCGCATCCTTCTCCTACAGGCTGGGAAATCAGATGTTTCAGTATGCTTCTCTTTTAGGGATTGCCCTCAAAACGAATAGGATACCAGTCTTTTTGAAGACTTCTTCTCTTTTATACGATGTGCTGCGTAATACTTCGATAATTGACAATTCTGTCAAATACTCAAATCAGTGCAGCGAGAACTTCATATTGGAGCCCGTATGTTGCAAATTTTTTCCGCGGTTCTTCGAGCTGGATCCAAACAAGAATTATAGGATTGGAAAATGCCTCCAGTCGTGGCGATACTTCTTTGAACACGAAGCAGAAATACGCGAAGCGCTGAAGTTCAAGGACTCTGTAGTGTCCCAGGCTCGGAAGGTGGTTGACAGCCTCCGACAGAAATACAACCGCACGCTGACAGGCGTCCACGTACGAAGGGGAGACTACCTGACAATTGGCAAGGGATATAAGGCTGCTCCTTTAGAATATCTTTTGCACGCCATGGATTACGTCCGAAAACGGTTCGGTGACGTCACTTTTATTGTCTCCTCGAATGACGTCACATGGTGCCAGGAACAGTTTGCAAACACAAGTGACGTCACTGTGCTGTCGGCCAATTCAACGCCTGCTGTTGACATGATGACTCTGGCGTCACTGGATCACATGATCATGACGGTGGGCACGTACGGGTGGTGGGCTAGTTTTCTGAACCCTGGGGTCACCGTCTACTACCGAGACTTTGTACATCCGGGTACACCTCTATCAAAGCAGTTCAACCCAAGCGGAACGGACCACTACTGTCCAGTGTGGATTTCTTTGTCGTGAATGACATCGTCATCGTCATCAGTAGTGTTGACAACGGGTGTGTGTTTACTTGAATGTGTTGTGTGCTGGTGAGAGAGTGACAGAGTAGCGTCAGGTGTGTGGGATGTCGCCGGTGCTGATGTTGGTAAGTTTTAGAGAAATGAGCGGCCAGGGTACGAGTACTAGTGCGCTATAAATAGACTTCTGCACGTGTGAGCGCTCATTGTCTGTGTATATGAGCTCATTGTGTGTGCAAGCGCTCATTGTGTGTGCAGGTGCTCATTGTGTGTGCAGGTGCTCATTGTGTGTGAACGCTCAATGTATATATGTGTGAGCGCGCAGAAGGCTCACGTGTCTGTCACTGTAGAGGGTTTATCATCATGGTTGTCATCAGCTCCCCCTGTGGTTGTTGAAAGTGCTGATCAGACAGGTGACTCTCTCCCTTTCTGCTATGAACAGAGGACTTACAAATGTATACAGGTGATACAAACATGTATTTCTCTGATAGAAATCATCAGGAAAATTACATCAAGGAACTGATACAATGATGCTCGTGCTTTCATTTGTCTTCCTTTATATCTCATTGCTTCCCCTGATGACTTTATTGAATTAATCAAGTTCAAGGTTTGTTTAGAGATTATTTCGTCCTCATCACAACTTTGTGCTTTTGCACCCATGCATTCTGCTGCGTCTAATGGAATTTTGTAATAAACTTTACTGCTCATTAAACACTTTCAAATTTCTGTTTGTTTACTCACTTGTGCCTCAGTAGCCGGTAGTAGTAAGACATAAGAGGTAAAACAATCCCCAGTAAAAACCACCAACACTGTCTACCTTGTCATCAACTCACCCTGATAGCAGTCACTGTGGTGCTCCAGATACTTCAGTGCTACAGAGACAGGGAGATGTGTCACTGCTAAAATCAAATAGACAACAAGCTGAACAAGTTTATCAGCAGCGTAGTAACTGATTTATTCAGTACCTATAACACTGGAGAAAGCGACCCACGTCGATTCGACGATTCGATTGCTGCTTCAATTTCACTAGGGGTACTCTAGCCTTTGTCTGACGGGTGGCCTACCTAGAGGATCTGAGACAATTGGCGGTCTTCGTGAGGCGGCCAGAAGTTGTGTTTAAGTCATGATTGTTAGAAAACAACCTTTTGCAATCCGATTTGTTTTTGTTTTTTTTTTTTTTTTGTTTTTTTTTTTTGCTTGAACAAAAGTGCAGCCAGGGAGGAGTTACCTCCCCAGTTTTAGCAACTTTTCTCTCTTAAAGTTTTTGTACTTTTTCATCAAGATTGACCCATCCATCTCTCGCACTAACAGTAAGACCGCCACAATAATTCGCGTGGAACTTGCAAAATGTTGAATTCTCGTCCATCCATGCATGTTTTTTAAAAAAGAAATTATCATCATAGTCGTCGTCCTCAGCAGCAGCTATAAGCATACCAAACTCTTTGTGATGTCACTCACAGCAGGACAACAAAGCAAGACCTCCGTGGTATGTCTGTACTCACCAGCTCCAGGGTTAAGGTCAGTTTTTATAGTTAGATATATATAGACATATATATTAATATATATATATAGGGTTGTTAGCTCGAGGAGGGACAGAAGAATAAGCAATAGTAGTACTAACGACGCACAGTCCTGCTGAAGTAAGTATGGATTGTGTGAGGAGTGATGCTCAAGGAAAAGGTGCATTTTCAGTACAGACTTGAAGGATTACATTGTAGTCTAGAAGTACTGAGGGTATTAGAGTATTATGTATAAGTACTGGGGTATTAGTGTCTAGTCTACAATTACTGAGGGTATTAGTGTATTATGTATAAGTACTGGGGTATTAGTGTATTATGTATAAGTACTGAGTGTATTATTGTCTAGTCTACAAGTACTGAGGGTATTAGTGTATTATTTATAAGTACTGAGGGTATTAGTGCCTAGTTTACAAGTACTATGTGTTTTAGTGCAGTTTGATAAGTACTGAGGGTATTAGTGTCTAGTCTACAAGTTCTGAAGGTATTAGATAGTGTATTATATATAAGAACTGAGGGTATTTGCGTCTAGTCTACAATTACTGAGTGTTTTAGTGCAGTATATATAAGTACTGAGGGCATTAGTGTGTTATGTATACGTACTGAGGGCATTAGTGCAGTATGTATAAGTACTGAGGGTATTTGTCATGTCTGGAGCTTTGCTTACCTTGAGCTTCGTAGGATCAGTGGCATTCGTCATCATCTCACCCCTGATACAACTCAAACCTTCAATCTGTGCCTTCGTGCTCTCGACGAGTGATATGATATATGATATGAAGGAGACATAACGCGCAAAATCCGAATCCTTGGGAAACGCTCAATGCGCCGAAATGTTAACGAGTGACGAGAGTGTGTGTGCCTGTGTGTGTGTGTGCGCCTGTGTGTGTGTGTGCCTGTGTTTGTGTGTGTGCCTGTGTGTGTGAGTTCTCTGCGTGCGTTGTTTCTTTTGACTATTTTATTGCCATGTCCAGCGCTTACAGTAGTTTACCCAAGCGCCTGAACTAGTTTCATTCTCACTTTCACAAAATAGCGACACAGTGATATCGAGGTCAGGGGTCATGTTTGTTTTGATACTTTGGAAGTAAGGCAGGAAACTGTAGAGATGGTTGTACTAACCTCATATGTGTGTGCAGTATTTATGTAGCAGTGGAGTGGGATGTCTTGCTCATTGGAATGTCTGTATTTTGGTTTTTTTTACTATGTCGCCAGTTAATCATTATGCACAAATAATAATGGTTTCACATTAAACCCTCCCTCTCCTTCTGTCTCCATCTTTCTGTCTCCACCATCTTTCTCTCTTTACCTTATTTTTCCTTGTGCGCGCGTGCGCTTGTAAAGGTTTCATCAACAAAGTCATCGAAGATTGATTTAATTGAATTTCATATTGATGCTACATTCTTTCCCTCGGTGAATATCAATGCACACAACATTTACAGCTTTTCACACACGTCTACCTACCTTGTCTTGACATATAAAGGAAGCAAGAAATGAAGGTAAAAAAGTGATGGTTGGTTGGTCTATCTAGTAGGAAAGTGCTTCCACCTTGCAGCGAGTGGGGGGGAGAGGAAACCAGAGTACCCTTGTGGACATTTCTTATCTTTATCATCAATTCTTATTCCTTTTTGCAATATTTAACTTATTATAAAAATTGTATTTATGTCTGCACGAAGACACACAGACACACGGGTAGGTTAACAATCCCCCTTACATCTACCAGTCTCCCCCCTCTGCCCACCAGCTTTTTGTCTAACATCTTACTTTCTACATTTCATCTCTAGTAGCAAAGAGGCCAATAAACCCGTTTATTTGTTTGGTACACACTGACTAAGCTCAGCCAATGTCCTTGTTTGTTTATTGCTTACGTGAGACACAAGACACCGGGGACAACAGGTTCAACATCGTTGTTGTGTGCATGTGTTGACGTGGAGACACATCTCCCTGTCTCTGTAGCACTGAAGTATCTGGAGCATCACAGGACAAGGACAGCCGTGACGATGACTGGAGCAGGAGCATCAGCAGGAGTGGATTCGAACCATCTTGTCCCGCTGCGCAGCGCCCTCGCTTCCGGCCATCCTTGCTCCCTCGGCAAAGGGGAGGTGACTGTCGCGGAGAGCGTCAGCAGCAAGGCCAACAAGAGCGTCAAGTTCCGGGACTGCGGGGCAACGGACAGCTCCGGGGAGGGACTGCACACCCGGGGTGGGGCTGGCTGCAGGGGTGCGGGAGGAACAGCCAGGTACCCGAGCAAGCGCAAAGTGCTGGAGACAGAAGGTAAGTTGTTTTTAAAATATTCGTTAACACGAATGGTGAGCAGAGAACAGTAGCAGAACATTTTCGAGGCTGCTTTTGAAAGTAGTAGTAGTAGTAGTAGCAGTAGTAGTAGCAGTTGCAGTTGTAGTTGTAGTTGAGTTCTTTTGGCTAACTGACTTGTCCGTTTGTTTTTTGGCGTTCCTTCCTTTCTTCTGACATGATGCTATCACAAACGAAGACGATGGCCATAGTCAAACGTCTGCCGTTGGGGTTGTCACCAACTTCCGATGATGCTGGGCGTTTAGAAATGTCGGTGCTCCAGAATAAGAGTATTATAAGACATCACTGGATGTATGTGAGTTGCAGTAGTTGGAGACTGATAGTTGAGAAATGCGAATAGTTCTGGAGATCATTGGTGCCGATAATTATATACACTACAGCACTTGGTGTTGAGCAGACACCATCAGATGTCTCTCAGTCCCGGTAGTTCTAAACTACATTGGGTATTGAGGATCGCCAATAGTTCTACTTGGCACTTGTTTATTGTCAAATAGGTCTAAATAACACTGGTTATATACGGGTGGCGGTAGCTAACCACACGTTAGACACACCAACGACCAACCGCCACATGCATTGTGTGCTCTGTACAATTCTTCAGACGATGATGGCGGGTGCGTCGTTGGATAGCAGGGTATCTGTTGAAAAACACTCCGCAACAGTAAGAACACTTTCGGTCCACCGTGTCACACACAAACACCATCCAAAATAAAAAAAAACCATTATTAGTACACAAACCGGAACAACACCTTTAGTCAGGGATTTGAAACACAATTGTCATTCATCCGATATTATTATTATTATTATTATTATTATTATTATTATTATTATTATTATTATTATTATTATTATTATTGCCGTACAGTACAAATTGCGCG
Source organism: Pomacea maculata (assembly GCA_004794325.1). Classification (NCBI taxonomy): domain Eukaryota; kingdom Metazoa; phylum Mollusca; class Gastropoda; order Architaenioglossa; family Ampullariidae; genus Pomacea; species Pomacea maculata. Next base: position 27,486 of record SRHC01002560.1, read on the forward strand.
TGAAATTTTCTGCGTTCAAAATTACCGGCATTTTTACCCGTTTTCTATTTTGAAAAAAAGCTCCTGAGAGGTCAAGCCTGTGCCGTGATACTGACCACTGATGAATGAAGCAGTTTCTGGTAATCAAACCCACCATGTGGTTCAGACTTTGATAATTTCCGACAGTGGGACAAATCCATCCCATAATCAAAATCACAGTGTGAACTTTCTATCTCGCTCTCAGTCTTAAAATCCTGTTTTTTTATTTAAATAAACTTGTGCAGTCGATGAATTGTTTATTCCTCGGTCTAAATAACTAAGATCTCGCGTTAGCCGTTGCTGTAGTTGCCTTAAATAGTTTAACTTCTGATTTTCTGTCTAATGAATTCACTCTTCCAGCGAAGTCTCCAGAAGAATCACCTCCGTTTCATATTCTGAGTGAAATAACATTTTTGCATCCTGTAAGTTACAAGTTATTTCAAGGATCATATCTTCTCTCTGAGTAAAATACTGACAACATATTGTATCTGAGGATATACGAAAGACATTATTCAAATGTGTGATCGAGCGAAAGTCGAGGAAAGCGGAGGGAAGAGTCTTGATAGCTCTGGCGTCCGGACCCAAAGAGGCAAGAGGTTCGATACCCGCATAGCGCAGCGAATTTTCGTCCAGTCCACGCAACTGTAGGGAATGGGTAACGGAATTCATAGTGGGTATGGGAAGGGTGTAATTCACCGGGAGGGAAAGGAGATGAGCCTCAACCTCACCTTGTGAAAAATGTAATCTCTTACGCCTCCAGCTTCAACACCTTTAAAAAAAAACAAAGAAAGAAAGTAGGAGATAACCTCAACCTCTTGCGTGAAAGTCATTTTCAGCGGTTTTTGTTTCTTTGTATGTTTTTGTTTTTATTTTGTTTTTATTTGTTGTTGTTTTTTTTTGTTTTGTTTTTTTTTGTGTTTTTGTTTTTTTGCAACGATGGAGAGAGTTTCCATTTAAAAACTACTGCTTATGACTTTGCCCTTTCATTAACTTGGGACTTAGTCGTCAGCAGGTTAAGACGCCCATTACCTATAATATTTTATTTATTCTGATACCGAAGGAGTGAGAGTATAGTCTAGAATTCTGCTTTTTTTCTGTCTCTCTGTGAAGATATGCGATCTACGTTTGAGAAGAAAAATGGCAGATATGGAAAAATTGATATTTAAATTATGCACCAAGTTGTTTCTTATTACCGACTAAATAAGCAAGAGGAGGGTCTAGTAAAAAAAATCGTTCTGAAGAGTTGCATATCTCTCTTTAGTATGTAAAATAAATGCTGTATATCGACTGAGTTGTTTAGACTTTAGACAAAGGCGTCGTTATGCTGTTATCGTCTGCTAATTGAAAAATAGTCGAAGAAACAACTGGCACAAGATCGACAAGGAGTTCACGTTTCTTGAAACTTTAGGGGCAGGTTGCATGAATTCATAAATGTTCCCATATATTGCATGAGGTAAGATCGCCCTGCGGTTACTTTAATGTATGTAAGAGAACTTAATAAAGTTCGTGCGATCGAAACAAACATGATCATAATTAGTCACTGGTGTCTTACAATCATCCGGTTGGCCACCTTGATGAAGATGCCGCAAAAGGTTCTCCTGAACAACCGGCTAAGAGCGATGCTGATCATGAAAAGAACCAGCTGCGTGAGGTACGCGAGGAGGTCGCCCAGGTAAAAGATCAGCTCCGTCAGGTAGCGGTTGGCGCTAAGCATGGTAAAGGTCGGGACGAAATTCACTATCGTAGCATTAACCACCCGCGGGAGAGCTAGCAGCGAGAAGGTAAAGGTCAGAGCCAGAACGAGGCCGGAAGTTCGGTAGAGATTGCCCTGGCGGCCTGTGCTGCCTCCTGTTGGCGCATCCTTGGCGCTGGAGGATGCAACAGTTGTTCGATTTTCAGCGTCCATGAACCTGGTCAGTTGGGAGTCATGCGCTTTCAAGGCGACCAGGAGGAGGATGTTGAGGATGAGGGAGACGGCGATGGGCACGTAGAGGAAACCGAATCGACCCACGTTACGTAGAACCGAGAAGACCTGTGGATTGTCCAGGACCAGCTGCGAGAACTGGATCTCCCACACACCCGGGGTGGTCGTCGGCGCCACCACGTACTCGAGCGCCAAGGAGAGGTGGGCAGCTGCGGAAAGGATAAACACACACAGGGCCACGTAGCCGCCGTTCAGACCCATCCTGACCCCCGCCATGCTAAACGGGAAGACCAGGAAGCGCTCGAGAGCGGCGAGGGTGTTGCAGGTGACGGCGGCGCGGCGGAAGGCGGTGCCGCACGCGGTTGCCACGTACACGCGCAGCAGGAGGTAGCTGCGGTCCGTCGGCGGCAGGACTGACCGCGCGGCGTTGCACAGCGTCTCGGCCAACAGGAAGCCGGCGTCGCCCAGGCTGACGGACAGGAGGAACCAGGCGCGTGACTCCTGTCGTCGCTGTCGGCACCCCACCAGCACGTTCATGATGCTAGCTGCCACCCCAGCCACCCCGAGCACCAGTGACAGGCAGTCAAAGACCTGCCGGAACTCGGCCAGCTGCTGCTGAGAGACCAGCCCTAGGTCGTAGATGCTGGAGGTCCGGGCATCTGCCACTGACTGGGTGATCCTGTCATCACTGTTGTTTTTACTGGCCATTGAACTGTTTATTAGTTTATTATTTATTTACTCTTCACTGCAACAATGTTCACTGGTCCAGGTTATGCTTAGCAGCAGCAGTATATACACTGACCTTTTACTTAGTTCTTAAGAACAGTGCTCACTCTATTTAAGTACTCATGAGAAAGAGAACATGCACCGGTCGTTTATTTATTTATCTACAGTGAGTATTGATTTATTTATCAGCGACAATACTTAAACTGATCATTTATTTAGTTAGTTAACTCCTGGTAAGTGTCTACCCGAGCTGTTCGAAAATTTTAGTGTTTGGCTTATAACATTTTTTGAACAACTAGTATTGTCGTCTGCCTGGCCACGTCACCTGTACCGTCTCGCTGGAAAATATAGTTCACTAACGATGCAGCAGTTTTTTCTTCCCGCCAGAAAATGACAGTCTCGAACCGAGTTCGTATTTTTTATCCTCAAGACTTACAGTATGTCGGGTTTTGTAGAAGTCACTTCTGGCACTTGTAAGCGCTTGGTTCATTATTTATAGGCCGCACCTTAGACCAATCGAATAATTTTGTTGAAAAAAAATTTTTTTTAAAGAAATTTAGAATTAAAAAAAAAGTAGACATCATTAGAGAGGGATAACATTACGAGAACATTTTTAAAAAGTCACCGAAATTTTAGAAGATCGCGTTTGAAAATTTGGTATGTTGTCATGCTTTTATCAGGTATATTCATATTTTCTTTCCCTCTTTATTTTTATTTATGTTTTTAAACTTTAATTATCTCTTTATCTCGTTTACATCTCTTTTTCTTGTTGACAGTTCTACGTGTCTCGTTTGATGTTTGTTGGAATCCTTTTTCTCAGTCTGTAGTACCGATCAGCTGACATTGATGGTTGGGGTGTGGAGGGGGCGGGAGTTTGGAGGAGGTTGGGAAAGGGTGGTTTGCAGTCGATACTATACGTGAGCAAGTGTGGTAATTAACTAGAATAAGATCATGTAAGAATAAGACATATATATTGTGGGGGTGGGTGAATCATTCAAAACGCACACACCTGCACACCTGCGCACAAAGAGGTGAGACATGGTCCACAGGTTGCAGTGGATGTCAAAGGAGACAGTCACAAAGCACCATTGGTCGCAGTGACAGGTGGCGCGCACGGGTCACAAAAGGTTGAGGGTCAACTCCGATGGAGGGAGGTATGCCACTGCGCATGGCGGAACCAATCGTCTGATATTGTTATCACGACAGCCTACACCTGTAGAGTTCTTTAGTGTTTTGTGGGTTAGTCTTACCTCAGCAAACTCGCACGCGTGCCGCTTACCCCTTCCACCCCAACACACATACACACCTCCCACAGCTACCCTCTACCACATACCCGAAGTCATTTCTGTGTGACTGATGGTAACGATTCTTTTGTCTTGTCAATTTTTATTTTCTTTGCATTGTGTAGTTTGTGTTTACAAAGTTTGCTGCCTGAGGACACAAGAAAAGATGGAGGGTTTTCTTTTTAGGGTAAAGTCTGGAAAGTCTGAAAGACACGGAAAAAATCAAAAGAACAGACAGGTTTATTAGTGCGTGAACTTCTTACTATCTGTATCCACCCGGCGTAGTTCAGGGATTTACATTTGCACCCGTTCGTTTGATGAAATGCAGGAAGATGGCTGGCCTAAGTGTAGGGACAGGTGAGGGTGGAGGATGACACTTGAATACCCAGACACCGAGTGGCCTCCCAGTTCCACCCTTACTAATTGCCAAGAGCAGGGTATCTCGTGCATCGGGTCGCACACCTGCTTAGCATGGGATTAATCTCCTCCCCTCCCACCGAAATACACATTTGTGCCTCATCTGACACAGGGTCGCGGGTGCTGCTGTGTGTGAAGCGGGTGTCTGTACCCGCTTGTGAATCTGTGTGTGTTCGAAAATCAAATGTGGGCTGAACAATGCCACCTTACTTTTGCTATTTTATTTCCATGAATTTTTTTAAATAGCAACGAAGTTTGTGTTTTTTGTTTGTTTGTTTGTTTGTTTGTTTGTTTGTTTGTTTGTGTGTTTGCTTTGTGTTAAATATTTGTTGTCTTCAAGTAATTGGGCTTCCACCAACTGATGTGACACTGCAGTCGTTGTTTCTACAGGTCAGCTCAAGTTGTCTGCTTACCTCAACTCTGGTCTTCTGACAATACACAGTAAGTTCTGGGTTTTCCTTTTCTTTTTTTTTTTTTTTTGTTGTTGTTGGTTGTTTTTCTTTTCTTTTC
>SRHC01002561.1:0-22286 GCA_004794325.1 Pomacea maculata
GACCTCGTTGTGTCACTCGCCTGCAGGTCAAAATACTTCCGGCTCACAAAACTTGCGACAATATCGCCATTGTATCATGTGACACATAACTACCTTCAGTGGCCTAAATACACTGCATCATGTCACACAGACCCTCCCCACACTGCATTATGTCACACAGACCCTCCTCACACTGCATCATGTAACAAAGACCCTCCCCACAGTGCATTATGTCACACAGACCCTCCCCCCTCTGTTTTATGTCACACAGACCCTCCCCACACTGTATTATATCACACACAGTCTCACAACTTTCAACATTTGATTTTAACTGTTAAATTAACAACACACTGGAGCTTTTCTGAGACAGTTTAAAAATGATGACAGCGGTTATCGGCAAGAACATCAGAGTAGAGAAGCTGACGAAATAAGACAAGGACCGGCCTGTACACGGGTTATTATCAACTTTGTAGCCGAGTCTTCACACAGTCTGTGTAGGCGACACTTAGACATACAGAGACACTTGAACTGCAGTTGGTGTGTGGTCCTGCTTATTGTAACCTAACCTCCGGGTGCCAAACACGTCACACGACATTGGTGATGATGAGTGGTTAGTGGGCAGAGTTGAGGCAGTCACGTGACCCCATGCTTTTGTCTGTGAAGATGTTTGTCCGGTTGTCGTTTCCTGACCACTCGTCATGTAGACAGTCTTGCTGCATCCCACAAGTCTGTAGGGTGATGGCACTTGCAGCCATCAGACAAGGAACCCTCTAGCGAAGAGGATAGCTGGGAAACAAACGCAGACTTGGAAAAGAACAGTAGAGAGCGAGGAAAATGATGTGGGAAATACATGGGCTCAGCTAAGGAGGAAGGTGGGCTGCCCACAACCCGGTCCACACTGTGTCTGCTGACTTAATCTCGCCTTTGACCTTTACTTGTTGAATGCCGTGTCGCTGTTTCCACCTCTTCAACCAGTCACCAGATTAAAAGCCTGAAAATATTAGTAACCGGTTCATCTGTTCTACTGAAAAAAGGTCTCTGCTTAATGACAAGTTCAATCGCTTGGTCAGGTTACACGTGCCTATCACCAATAGTAAATGGTTTACTTTTTATATGCAAAAATCACATTAGAAGAAACAAATATGTGTACAATAAAAGAAGTGTAAAAGCCAGAGCAGACCAATGTTTAAGCCAGCGCTCGACATTACTATTAACATAACCTGTCACGTGGTACCAAATGAGACAAAAAATTTTCTTGCATTTAAGTCTTCACACTGGCGACATCGAGGTCAACTGGACAGATCGTCCAATGAGAAACCTCATAAGAATTACACTCGACCATCCGCTACTGCCTCTCATTGATGATGGCAGGTATCAACGTGTTTAGATGATGATGATGATGATGATGATGATGATCAGAACCTGGGAAAGGTGGCGCGGCGTCATGCCGACAATTTCAACACCAAAGCACATGATCGCCAGTTCCAGCCAGGTGACAAGTTGTTGCTGCTGCTGCCGACAAAGGCCAACAAGCCAGAGGTAGTCTGGAGAAGGTCGGAGCATGCGATTATGAAATTCATATGGGCAGTGAAAAGAAGATCCTCCATGCAAATCTGTTGAAACGCTATGTGAGGAAACAGTCGGAGGGCTGGGTTCTAGAGGGAAGGAGGGGGTTGATACGTCACTGTTATTTGACACAATTTTTATATATTTTTTATTAAACGTGTATTTGTAGCGTTCTCACGTATGTGTGTCGTTTGTTCTGCACTGGAGAGCGATTGGATTCGTTGTTACGAGCGACAATGACGATGTTGACGACGACAAAAGACGATGTTGACGTGGATGATGATGGTGACGATGAGGATGTTAGTGGTAGTGATGATGATAAGTGAGATATATTTAGCTTCACAAATGCTTGATGGGTGGTGTCGACACTCATCATTGCATTTGCAGTAGTAAGCAAGGAGCACACCAACATTAGTGACAGAAGACTGATCATTCATTTTCATAGAAATCTTTGAACCGGATTTCTGTGAAGATGTTTGTCCGGTTGTAGTTTCCTGACCACTCATTGTATCCAACAAGTGTGTAGGATGAGGGCACGTGCAGCCTTGACACAAGCGGTTCGAGTGATCATTCACTGCAGACGGACACAAAGTTCACATGACTCAGCCATGGAGTCACGTGACAAGTGTAAGTCTTTCTATAGTATCTCTGTATCACTGTCACTAATAATTCATAACGTATTTGGAGATTTGTTGAATGTTGACGAATAAACATATTTCTATGCTTTTATAGTCTGTTATATATATATTGTGTATAACATTAAACAGTATATTTATATTATTTGCAGCCCCAGAGTGATATACAATATCTCCTGCAGTGTTCGCCAGTTTTTCTCTGCCTTTCAATGGTCCCACGGTTAGCGAGTGTCATCATCAAAATTAACCTGACAGCTAACCTAGTCATCAGACGTTCGTCGCAACAACTATCCTGGGGCCTTCTTTGTTATATATATATACTTATAAAAACTTGCATACGTGATGTAAAAAATTAATTGTTAAACAAGGTATATCTTTTGCCTACTGGTATTTACCAAAGAGAAAGAGACCTGCATCTTCAAGCTGTCCTAATATTTAGTTCTGAAACCTGGACAGTCATAACCACCATAACAGGCTCTAGATCTTTGCCTTCGCTTTGAATAAGATGGCCTAAAAACATCTCCAACAGCGACCTGTGGAAAAGAACCAACCAGAATGCCACCAGCCAAGACATTTAAAAAGTGCAAATAGGGCTAGATAGGACACACCCTGAACAGACCAGCGGACACCATTGTCAGGCAGGCACTTGACTGGAACCCTCAGTTGAAGAGGAGGTTTGGGAGACCAAAGCAGACTCGGGGAAAAAAAAACAGTAGAGAGCGAGGCAAGGGACGTGGGAACCACATGGACCAAACTAAGGAGGGGGTGGGGCGGGCTTCCCACAACCCGGTCCACAGTGTGTCTGCTGACTCAATCTCGCCATTGACCTTTACTTGTAAAATGTCATGTCTCTGTTTCCACCTCTTCAACCAGCCACTTGAAGCTGTGAACTCAAGGTCTGCATCGGGACAATGAATTTCCTTGTATAAATTTTCTGTTTGTGCTTGGATGACTGGACCATAATTACGGATAGAGTTGTTTATAGTCTCACAAAATGCATCAAAAGTTACTTTGTCCAATTCTGGATCGTAAGCTGTTCTGGCTCTCTTGCGTCTTAACCCACCTTCATCAAGAAAAGTTCTTAATTTGTTTTCGTCTTTGATCATCAGCGTAGTGTTGACACAGATACCCCTGTCTGCTCACTGTAATGCATGTTTCACCGTTTTATATTCTATGGAGGACATTCAGCATGGTACCTCATGGATAAGCTTCAAAAAGTCAAGAACTTAGCTGCTCGTTTTGCTTTCTGAATTAGCAAATATAAACATGTCACACCATTTCTTCACTCTCTTCATTCACTACCATTTAAAGCTGGAAAAAGTACTAGCTCTCAACTCTATACCATGGATTCTTTGAAGGCTCCTCCCCCAACTACTTTACTGAAGTCTTGTCTTTCTAAACTCTTGCCCCGAACCTTGGCTCGTTATCAGACTCCCGCAGTCTATCGTCCCTCCCACGAAGACAGTCACATACGGACAAAGGACGTCCTCCCTCTGTGCTGCTAAGCAGTGAAACTCTCTTCCACATCGCATTCGCCATTCGGACTCCAAGGCTACACTCAAACGCTGTCTGTAAACATATTTGTTTACAAAGTCATATCCCTGACTTGCTGTTCTTAACTCTCTGACAATGCTGTCTGATATGGTAACCATCACATAACGACTCCATCTGTTTTTAGTGTCTACATCCCTTCATACCTTCATCCATTGCTTTACCTTGTATTCTTGTGCCTTATTATGTTGTTATTTAGTTAGTCTATACATAGCTCACTGTACATTGGCTGTTATCTTTTATTTTTTAGACAACAAATATGCTCAATAAAATGAAAAATCGACATGATTACGAAAACATGGCGTTGTGTAAAAATCTTTCTTTTAGGACACTTTGATAGAAAATTGTAAGATAAATTTTAAAATAATAATGTCAAGTGGATAAGGGCAGTAAATAGTGATCTTAACATATTTAGATATCTCAATCATATTATGTTTGTCTGCAGCATGCATTTTCTTGTGTTTCTTTTTAAATCGAAATTTTCAGGTCAGTTAACTAGGTTTATCATGCCCTGAGTCTAATTGTCTGAGTCACAGGAGGGGTGCCGGAAAGAGAGAATTTTTTTTTTATTACATCAAATGGGCAGGTGATTACAGGTGAGTGTGGAATATTGGCTCAGTAACAGTTCGCCGTACTCTAAGAAATCGAAGAACCGTGGTTAGAGGTGGTGTTCGTTAGGCGCTGTACATGGGCTTGCAGTCGTCGGAGACACCACGTGTGTGTCCCTGGAGTGGGAAATACATAATACATAATACATAATACATAATACATAATACATAATCACAAGTCGATCACAGACTATACCAACTGGAGGCTTTTGGCGCCAACACTGCGGACAGGGTTTGGAGAGGCAATGAACAGCGAACCCCCATTGCTACAACAAGCAGCAGACTCAGCATCAAGCAGACGACACGTGACTGCCCATCTCGGAGGACGAGGAAAATGTTGCAGCAGTCGAAGAACAAAGCAGGTATAGGACTATGTAAGTAAGTCCCATTGTGTGCACGGGAACCGAAAGTGAACTTATGCTTTACCTTCAAGCACTTTAAATAAACATATTGCACTCGAACTCTTTACGCTGGGAATTATTATTGACCAATTGACTACGTAGTGTATTTAAAAAAATAAAATTACAGTTGCGTGCTTATTATTTCCTCACACAGGTTTTAAAGTGAACTTTCCAAAGGATAGTTTCAAAAATTAATATTTCGAAATATTTGTGTTTAAATATTTTAAATAAAAATTATTTTAATAAAGGTGGTCATTGTCATTGTAATAACAAGCATGCAAGTTTCCTTCTCCGGACACATCGGTGTTATCTCAATTGATCATTGAAAATTATCATGAGGCTTGTCTGTAAATGTGAAGTAGTAGAGTGATAGTGTAGCATAAGTGTTTTACGGCTACATGTATGCGTTTATATATATAAAAAAAACGGTAGACGAGTCAATCTGTTTACATGAAGACCTCATTAGACACCGTATATCCAGCTGGCTACAGTCGTTTGTTCTTAGTGACTGAAGCCTCTCCTGGTTAGAGCGAGCGCTGACTGAGTGTCATTAGTGAACGTTGTACCGGAAATTAATAACACCATCGAGACTGCAGTTACAACACTTAACACAGACACGAGTATATGTAGACAAAATGTGGACATATATAAATTATATGTGTGTGTGTGTGTATGTGCGCTTGCGGTCGCGTACATGGGTTTCTTATTTGCCTGTTACTTTACTTTATGTTTCACAGAGAGTGCTTAAGTTGTTAATGTTTTACTACTTACTGTACATTCTATTAGCTTACAGCATTGTAGAGGATATTATTTATAGCCGACTATAAACTAATTTCGGATTTGGTTTACACCGGCTGATGAAGTAATTAGTACCCACCAATCCACGCACACATCTCTCCATACAGCCATGCGGTCTAATAGATAAAGAGAATGAACGGACAGGATAGAATAAAAATGGAAAGAACAGAGAAAGTGAAAACGACATCTTGTTATCCAAATCACAGGTAAGGAGTGTCATCTTTAAATACTTAGGCCACTACATGCAGTTTGTTTTAAAATCGTATTACAGCGCCTTTATTGTATATGTGATAACCTTTGACATCTCTCTCTCTCTCACACACACTAACACTAACCCTTCCCCTTGACGCACATTAACAAACACAAATTTACAAACTCCTCTTCAACACTTGACTTCTCGCAAACAAACAGAGACTTCACAAAGCAGACTTCAAAGCGACTGTCACTAGAGGGCGTGATAGCTGAATATTCTTTACTTCATCTGTCCCTTGACAGCCTCCTGCCGCTGGTGTGTGGATTTGATGTACCGATGTATGAACATGTGTTTTGTAACTTTCAAAAACTTACGAACACACGCACACACACATACACGTGCACGGACAAACATACAGTAGTTTACGCCTCATAGCATCCATATATTATACTACATACATGAAAGTACTGTTAAAACATTTTCATTGTAGAATTTTTCACTTCTTATGATCTCCAAACGGTAATGAGAAATATAGCTTTTACCATTACACAGAGGTAAAAACAGACAGAGAGGAAGACACAGAGAAAGGCTGAGGTTTCATGAAGGTTTTATTGCTTGAGATCACCAATCGGCTCCGAAAATGTCAAATGACCAGGACATACACCATACTACATATCTCTGGGCCAAACATGCAGTCTTATGTATGAAGTCAATAACACCTAGGACACAAACAAAAGCGTTTCAAAAGGTCTTCTTATTGCCTATAACTCTTTCTTAAGTGTATGTCTTGTTTGTCTTTTTCTCACAAAATTTAGAAGAAATATTTATCTTATATATGACGCAATCATATTTAGTTGTTAAGCTTTTTCCCAGTGGAATACTCTATTTTCCTGCGTAAGGGCACGCGACATGTCAGCCAATCGCTGCTCGCGGACCTTCACATCCTGGTCGCTGTGTGTAAAGTTGCGGCGCTGCGGTCGACGTCCAGTGTCTTGTCAGTCACAGACACACCATCATTGTAAGTCTTCATCACCAGAGTCAACGAGCATCATGAGGTACAGGGTGGTCACTACTTACCTCATGTACCTGCTGTTGGTGCCAAGCCTGGGTAAGTAGTCATCCTACTACTGTAATAACTTGTCACGGATATGAAACTCTCTACTAGGGTGTAGTGAAAGGTCTCACTGGCAAGATTAGAAACCATTTTATGACAAATAATGTCAATTAGGTTGCCAGATTTCTCGTTAGAAGAGACGAAAGGTCGATGACAATTATCATTGGGTTTATCTGCCACAGGCGTAGCTCCTACTTCCTCTTGCGGCAGCGGCCATTTTTTGCATCACTGTTCTCTGGCCATTTAATGTCTTTGCTAGCACCTGTCCTCATTATTTCTCTGACCTTCACTAGTAGTCTGATGATCGTCTCCTTACTCTTTCTGTGACCAAATCAACGAAATATGGCCAAAAGAATTTTAAGTTATTGTTGAACAAAACATTAGAACTCTCTTCCTTTCCATATCCGCCACCTACTCACTATTCCGTAAACATTACTCCTAACAACATTTCCCATATTACTAGTCCTTTTTCACACGCCTAATTTTGTGATGTCATGTTACTTTCAGCTTTTGTTCTTGTTATTTGATTCCTCTGTGTTTCTGTACCTGTTTTTATTAATATTAGTGCTGTTGCTTAATTTTTGTAGTTTATATGCTATTTGTGTTCATTTCCCTTGGTCCATGTTTAGTTTTTGTTCCTAAGCCCTAAGAACACACTCCTTAGGTGTGGAAATGTGCGCTTTAAAACTTTTACATGTTTATTATTATTATGTGGCTACTTTCCTGAATATAATATGCCAATCAACATTCCTATTTAGTCTTGTTTCCTATTTTCAGCAACAGTTAGGCACATGTGTATTAGTTACCATGTTATCATAATACAGTCTTGCACCTTTCTGTACAGATTGAATTACACTAAGAGTTTTATTTGTGTCATAGGCAAGCGGTGATGGTTCAGTTGCATTCTCTCTGTCTTGATGCATATATTCCTTTATTGCATCTATGCAACCATTTAGAGAGACAAAATTAATGTTTACATCATATATCCTTTTAACATCTTGACATGATAGAAAATTTCCTCTTTCATCCAGCAAATGTTTAATTAAATATATCCCTTTGTCTACCCAACTTCTATACAGAAATGGTTTATTCCCAATCTTAATTTTATTGTTACAAAAAATAGGCTCTGATATAATCTCTTCAATATGTTTACACACAAGCCAACTGCTGAGCCAAGTTTGTCTAGGTAATTCAGCATTTTATGTGAGGACGTAATAATCATTTTCCTACTATGACTGGTTTTCTTTATGTTCTGCAACCATGTTAGTTTTAAGGCATTCATATAAGTTCTAACATCAGGTATGTCAATCCCCCCATTATATACTTTTTAATAGACACTTTTCTGCTAATTTTTTCCTTTTTTCCACCCCACACAAACTGAAATATAGATTTCTGAATGTTGTTAACAATATGATCTGGAGGGCTTGGCAGCAATAACCACAAGTGTGTTAACTTTGACAAGATTAAGGACTTGAGTATTGCTACTCTTCCTAATTGGGTTAACTGTCTTTTCAGCCAAATCTTGTACAACGTTCTAATTTCGGCTAGCTTACTATCATAATTTAACTTTATACATGCTTTAAGATTATTAGTAAACCAAATACCAAGAATTTTGAACTTTTCTGGGTTCTTCTGCATCTGTAAGTGGGGTAAGTACTTAGTTGATGAGTTTGCTTTACTTCCCAGCCATATTGCACTTTATTTTTCAGTGTTCAGAACTAAACCAGATATTTTTTCAAACAATTTTAATATATTCATTGATTCTTCAAAAGACTGTCTATCACCCTCTAAAGTCAATTGTGTGTTATCTGCATATTGTACAATTTTAGTTTCGCTATTTTGAATTTTTATACCTCTTATATATGTATTTTTTCTTATCATAATAGCTAGAATTTCTACACATAAAGGCGAAATTGGGTCCCCCTGCCTGCATCCTCTTCTATCAGAACCATTCAGACAATGTGCCATTAACAGACACACTAGACTTGATATTTGTGTAGAAAGTGCTTATCCATTTACAAAACTGTGAACTTAAACCAAATAAAAGAAAAACTTTAAGCATGAAGCTCCAGCTGATGCTATCGAATGCTTTTTCAAAATCAAGACATACCAACAAACCAGATTCTTTATTTTTATCCAAATGTTCAATCAAATCGTATATCAGCCCAACATTATCCCATAAGTATCTCCTACGGACGAAACCAGATTGGTCTTCATGAATTAGAGATGATAGAACTTTTTTCATTCTGTTTGCAATGCATGTTGAGCCAATCTTATATACCACATTCAGTAAAGTGATTAGTCTCCAGATTTTAATTTGGTCTCTAGGTTTATCTACTTTGGGAATGCATATGATTACACCTTCTTTTTGTGTAGAGGATAATTCACCCTTATTAAAGCCTTCATTTAGAGATCTAACAATGAAAGGGCCAAGTTGTTTCCAAAAGACCTTAAAATAATCCACAGTGAATCCATCACTCCCTGGGCTTTTCCCATTACCCATATTTTTAACAGCCTGGCTTGCTTCTTCTAAAGTGATGTTTCTTTCCATCCAACAGATTGCGCTCAAGTTGTGTAAGTTTTGGAATATCTTCTTGAATATTAGTAAAACTAAAATCCTGGACAGCTCTCTCTGAGTCTCTGAGTACAGGTTGGAAAAGAATCCTTGCACTTCTGCTCTTATTTCTTCAGTTTTTCTAATACTTTCTCCATTTTGCTTCTGTAATTTCCGAATTTGCTTACTTACATAATTACGTTTTTCTAGTGAACAGAAATACTTACTTACTTTCTCTCATTCTGCTATCCACTTTGCCCTGGAGCGAATCAGTACACCCTACATTCTTTTTTTCTCTTAAACTAATGAGTTCACTTTTATTCTTTTCAAGTTCAAGTACCTTTTCTTCTTTTAAATTATCTTTAATTTGTAACCGTTTAATTGCTTTTTCTAATATTTTTTATCAATAGTTTTTTTTTTTCTTGCTAGAGTAGGTCATTGTTTTCATTCTAATTTTCATTAGCATAGTATCTAGGAATGTTTGATCAGACACTACAAACTGTATTTCCATTGGGTGAATATTTGCTAAATTCTCCCTGTCATATGGGAACACTGAGTACTCTTCTGTCACTTCTTTAATGACAGTGTTTATCTTGGTTAGATAATCTTTGTCCTTCAGATGTGAAGAGTTTAGCTTCCATAGATTAAATCTCCTTTCCTCTTGTTCTGTAGCTAATGACAAAGTAATCAGTGAATGGTCCCTACGGTAGCCCGAAGTAATAATTCCATCCATGACCAGATTTGAGAGCATATCTGACATAAGGAAAAAATCTAATCTACTTTGTTGGAATCGTCTTTTCCTACGCCAAGTATACCTTAGTGCTTGTGGGTTTAGTTCACGCCAAATGTCTACTAGATCCATGTTTGTCATCATCTTATCAATTTGTTCTTGACCGTTAATATTGTTGTTATGTTTGTAATTATGACAGTCAAGTTGAAAGTTCAAAACAATGTTCCAATCTCCTCCAATAACAATATTTTCTACTCCTATCTGTTTAACATATTCTTCTAACTGAGAGTAGAATTTTGGGTCGTCTTTATTTGGCCCATAAACACTACCAATTAAAAACTCTTTCTCTAATGTTTTTATCACTGCCATCACATAATTTCCTCCATTACCTTTATAAACTTTTAAAATTGAGAATTCAAAGTTATTATTCAATAGAACTGCTACCCCCCTGGAGGAAGAGGTATATGATGCGAATATGCATCATTTTTTTCCTGTTTATGTTCGAAATGTGTGTCCTGTAACAGGTAGATTGAATAAGACTTATTCCGTAAATAATGGACCACATCTCTCCTTTTTCGCATGTCCCCTAGTCCCTGACAATTCATTGATGCAAAAGTAAGTTGTAAGTCTGTACTCATATTGGAATGAATAGAAAGGTACAATTAGCAGCAGCTAAAACTAATAGGTACTTAAACCAATATAAGCTCCCTTTTCGTGCTTTTTTTCTGCCTCTACTGTTTCTGCAAACCTGCTCTAAAATTTATATTATGATTAGAAGGTATAAAATAATAAAGTGTACAGCAGTGGCTAAATATACATAGCAAAAGTGACAGCATATAATGCAACAAGGATGAAATATGAATATTAGTGAGTAAACTTATAATAAAAAAGAATGCCCATAAAGACATATGTGGGGCAAGCCCAGGCACGACAAAAAACCAGCTTGACAAGAACTCAGACAAAAAGCACAAAAAGCATATAAAAAATATGAACAAATAAACAAACAAGCACAATCAGCAAACAGTCCCTTATTATTGGGTTGGCATATCTTATCATGGTCACCGTTAATTGCTATAGGCGGTGATCATGTTTGGTGGCACTGGTGGTGGAAATTTCTAAATATTGGAAGAATTTAATACAAATAGCTTCAGGTTTGAGTACATGCATTTTTACAAATCATGTCTACAACATTGGTTGGACAAATATTAACAGTTAATCGTTGTATGTGTCTGGGTGTGTGCATACCTTCCCTAGTAGAATATTTCCAAAGAATAGCCACATTTTAACCATATATCATTGGAAACAAGGAAAGGAAATCAGAGGAAATCTGAAGGCGTATCTCAAATAAGGGTGTGCACATTAATGTTGATGCACTTACCAGTAAAGCTGATGTTGAGAAATAGAATTGTTTTTTTGCACAAGTAATATCCTTTATATACACACTAATTGCTCATCCCCTGCACACCTCAGTCACTTCATTCACGGTTTGTTGATCTGGTTGGGGCGAAACTGCTTCCGCGGCGGATGTAGGTGTAGTTGGGGTAGAATGGATGGATCTTGAGAGCTGAGAGGGAGGTGTTGTCAGTCCCCTCTGAGCTCTTTCTGTTTGGGTCGGCTGCTGATGAATTTGCGGCCGGTGAACATGCTGCCTCTGAAGGGTATCCTGAGGAAAGCGTTGCGGGTTGCCCTCGCTCCTCCTTTGGTGTTGACTTCTTTGTTCGTTGTGTAACTCAATTAGCTTCCAGCTGTGTATGGGACTCGTGTCTCCACTTTTTATTTCTACTACACTGGAATCTCGAAGTTTTGCAAACAGCCTACCTCCTGCTGCCGACCATGCGTCAACCACTCCTTCTTGGTGTTTGAGACGATTAAGTCTTTGGATGTTTAAATGTGTTAGGTCCTCAGATATAACGATTCCTGATCCCTTCAATCGGCAGCGCTCTTTGATGACTCGTTCCTTGTCTTTTCTGGAGACAAATTTAACTATCACCGGTCTCGGTTTGCCTTGCTGGAGTCTCCCCACTCTATGCAGCGCTGAGATCTTGTGAGTGTTGATGTCTGGCAGACCAAGAGTAATATTGACAACTTTGAGGAATTTTTGCTCACATTCCTAACTTGTTTCCTCCCTGCCATTATCCGGGAGGCGATGTCTCTTTGCGAGTATTGTTCTAGATTTAGAAGTTTTTGATGTATCAGTGACAATGATAATGTTGACAATGGTAATCATGACCATAAAAAAGACTTTAGTGCAAACGTCTGTCAGGTAGACATGTTTTACGCCTTTAGTAATAATACCAAAAAATATTGAAAATAAATAAGGCGAGGACAATGTTACTAGCCCAGCTTAGAAAAATGGAAAGAAACATGTCACCATCTGATGATCATGCAGTATGACACTTTTTCACAGTCTTTTCCTATATTTTTACGACAAAGATCTAATTCATTTATTAATGTAACATGTTTGTATTTTCTATTTTAGCTCAACAGTTAACAGCTCGTGTGGTCGGTGGCACAGCAAAGGCGGGACGTCTGGAAATCTTTTACAATGGAACTTGGGGCACAGTGTGTCGTAGAGGTTTTGGACAGAAAGAAGCTTTGGTAGCCTGCAGGATGTTAGGATTCAACAGGTAGGTGTAGGCTAACGAAATAAACACTTTAAATAACAGTGATTTTTGTTATTTTTTCACGTTTAATCCAATTGCTTAACATTAAACATTGAACGAAGTAAAAATGCTTAGTCTGATAATCTAGATCGTGTGAAGTTTAAAAATATTAAAGGTTAACTATGGGAACAGTCTTTTTCAACCAGTGGCAGTTCGTGCCTCGTTTATAAGTAAAACAATCGACTGACACAGTCCCTTTCAAAACGAGTAGATGAAACTATATATATATATGTGTATGTATACTATTTTGGTTCTTCACATTTCCTCGACAATGTCCATCCTTTGGAATGTAAATAGAAGTCAGTATTTTGTGTGTGTGTGTGTGTGTGTGCCTCAAATATGTGTTATTAAAAGATTACATCCTATCCCACATTTCCAAGACATACATACTTTCTGCCACCTGTGTTGATTGAAGTTCTCATATAACACTTGATGTTACTGATTTTCTTTACAAGATCACTTTTTGAGACACTTTAAATGGCTTTTAGTTGTGGTTCGTCTGCAGTAAACACACCAACAGCAAAACAAAACGGTCTCATGATGTAAACTGAAGGTTTCATCTGTAGCAAGTGCTCCTAGTGATATCGCGCTGGAGCTTGTGTATATATTTTTACAAACTGTAGTCTGTATTCAGTGTAAAGAGTAAGTTTTGTTTTTTTTTAAATGTCTTTATCTTTTGCACTTCGTTTCTGATGTCTGACAGCACAACACCAGTAGCCGTGAGGTCAGACAAGTACGGAGAAGGCTCTGGTCCTATTTTGTTCAGTCACCTGCAGTGTGTGGGGCACGAAACCAGCCTGGGGCAGTGTAGACACTCGGGGCGCTACAGACACGACTGTCGACACAGGATGGATGTCGGCGTCAAGTGCAACCTTAGTAAGCAGACCATTAGAATCTATAGTTACTTTAGCCTTTAATTTATCTTGTTTAAAATTTCAGTACGCTGTTGGTAAGAACTGCACTATTACCTTCTTCTTCTTCTTCTTCTTCTTCTTCTTCTTCCTGTTCTTTTTTCTTCTTCTTCCTTTTTTAGACTATTATTAATTTTGACATGCCATAACACAATTATTCGACTGTTGTTGGTGGTAATGACTCTAGGATATTGATGTTCTCCTGTAAGAAACATTATTATCCCACTGTAAGAACCAACAAAAGTCGACCATAGTATTTGAGCTGCTCTTCCCTTCGTCATTATTTTAAATGACCAATCTCTTGATAGTAGCGTTTCATTTGTTCATTACTCCCATTTGCTACTCCCATTTGTTCATTACTACCATTTGTTTTTTCCAAACGAAGAAAGGGATTTTTCATTAAAATTTGAGCTCCTATGTTATCGTAATCAGCATCTTTGCCATTGAATCCTTCTAATTATCAAATATTTTTTTTAATTCAACAATCTTATTAACAAGAGCTAAAAAAAGCGATACTTTCCGAAAATAGTTACCTATAGGTATCTTTAGGAAAGTGTTGATTATGGACCCATAAAAGCCCTTTCTTTTTCATAGCATTGCCTTATTTACAACATTATTTTACGTTATTACTTGTCACAGATACAAAACTCTTTACACGCTTCTGTTCATCTTCAAATTTACCAAAAAAGGAGATCTTGGAGACTGCAATAATTAGAGGGGCATAACACTTCTTTCCTTCACCCGCACAGTCTTCAGCAAGATTGTTTTGTCGAGACTGACGGCAACTCTTGATGAAGACCTCCGACCGGTGTGCGGACGTTTCGCCGCCGGACGTTTCGCCGCATTATGTCAGAGAGAGAGAGAGCTTACTGCTTACTTACTTCTCAAAGAATGAAAGTAACTACTAGATTACACAATAATTCTTTATTTCAAACAAATTTTACACACAGACTTCACTTTGATTGTCACAGATTATGCGCAACAGCTTTGAGATACATTGATACAATGGCGAGAGAAATGTGTGAGCTAAGGGGCGTCACACACTTGACATCGGCTAAAGGTCCCGTGTGAAATGCCGAACTGAAGTGCCCCGCGCCGAAACGTCCGGCGGCGAAACGTCCGGCTCCGAAACGTCCGGCGGCGAAACGTCCGTCGGCAAAACGTCCGTGTACCCCTCCGACCACAGCAAGCAGGATTTCGTCCTGGGCGATACTGCTCCGAACACATCTTCATTCTGAGACAGATTCTAGAGCAGAGCAACGAATAAAACATACCGCTGTACATCAATTTTACCGACCTGCAGAAGGCTTTTGACAGTATTCACCGAGAGTCCTTATGGAAGATCCTGAGGCATTACGGAGTCCCTGCAAAACTTGTTCAGGTCATTGCAATGCTGTACAGCGATTTCAAATCCCAGGTTGTCTGGGACATGGAGCTCACAGACCCCTTCAACGTCAGTACTGGGGTGAAGCAGGGCTGCATTCTGTCGCCGTTCCTCTTCATCCTGGCCATGGATAGGATCATGAAGGCTTCCATCGACAGCGAGAAGAGAGGGATCAGATGGACAATGACTATGACAGCAACAACAACGCTGGAAGACTTGGACTTTGCTGATGACATTGCCCGGCTGTCACACCGCCACCAAGACATGCAGGAAAAAACAAATGCCTTTTCAGAATCAGCTGGAAACCTTGGTTTGAAGGTCAGTACACAAAAAAAAACTAACAGTATGAGAGTGAACGACAGAGTCCAAGACAGCATCAAACTAAATGGAGAAGAGATTGAAGATGTTGACAGTTTCACCTATCTTGGGTCCAAAATGTCAAACACCAGGGATATGAAGGTAAAGATTCAAGTATGACTTCTGAAAGCCAGCCAGGCCTTCGCCTCACTCAGGAGAACATGGAAGGCAAAAAAACATCAGCCAGAAGATCAAGCTGAGAATCTTCAAGTCAAATGTGATCAGCACCCTCCTTTACGGATCAGAATCATGGAAGATGAGCAAAACCATCAGTAACAAGCTTGACGTCTTCCAAAACAGATGCCTCAGGCGCATACTTAACATCTTTTGGCCAAACACCATCACCAACGAAGAACTCCACCGAAGAACTGAAACCGAGTCCATCACCACGCAGGTTCAGCGAAGGCTTTGGCGATGGATTGGACATGTGCTCCGCCAGCAGACAGCAGACCTCTCCAGAGTCGCCCTACGATGGACTCCAGACAGCCGAAGAAAACGAGGCTGCCCAAAGGAAACTTGGAGAAGAACAGTGGAAAGGGAGATGGAAGGAAAGAGCTCGACATGGGGTCACCTAGAGCGGGTTTCAGCCGATCGACATCGGTGACGGACTCTGGTTGAGGCCTTATGTGCAACCTGATGCACGAAGAGGATTAGATAGACACGCTTCAGTGACTGTTGTGGTGATACAGGCTGAGCGTTCGGAAGAATACAATTGTTGCGCGTTTTAAATTGTCGTGTGGTGCAAACTTTACAGTCTCCTTGTCTAGGCCACTGTTTGTAAGTGACATGTAAAGTTACAAGTTACATTGAGCTGCGCGCTAATGCACATGCAATCGGTTCTCTCAAATAAAAGCAATGCGGCCATTCTTAGAGTCTGTAAATTTTTGGTTGATACTTGGCGCACCATCTTATGAGGCTGATTATTGACGATTACTTAAACATTCACATACTGATATGACATTGTAGGATTTGCTCAGATCAGATAAAATATCAAACTGATCAACGCCACAACCTGTAGTACAGTGGGGAGGAAGAGCTCCACCTGAGGACCGGGTAGACATCCTCATGCACAGCAGGGTGGCCGGCGCCGTCATCAACAGTACACCCGTATCCAGCAGGATTATATCCATACCTGTCTCAAACAATCCCAATATGTAACCATATTTTAAGTATGGTTTACGTCTTGCACGCAGATGTGATGGGCTGGAGGTATGACGTCATAAATTATGACATTATGAATTATAAACACTACCATCAAGAAAGGGATAAAGACAACCAGAGAAACTGGATCAAGCGTCATGGGACATGGAAGATGGAATGAAACGAAGTCTTTACCTTCATAACCTGTAAACAATTTGTATTTTCATAAACTTTCTCTCTTACGAATAAGAATTAAATAATTGTTTGCTTTAGCTCGTTACCGATTGTTTCTATCTATTGAGATTTTTTTCATCCCTTCTTCGATGTAGATATTTAAATTAAGGTTATCTTTTTTCTTTAACATGGAGATTTCTTATGTCTTCATTTTCTACTATTTATTCTATAATGTGGTATTTGTTTATTTTTATTTACCCCACTTTCGTTCCTCCTCGATTTTTCTCACTCAGCAAAGAGTTGATATTTGTCTACAGTTCCAGAGCCTGCTACTTAGTGCGACTAGCGTCAGATAGGTAACCAGCGGTTTTAACAGTAATAAATACAAAATCTCACTCAATAATAAGCTTGTGATTTATTAATGACAAGGCGATGTTGACAATGATATTTCTGGTCGTAAGGCTTAAGTGCAAACATCTATCAAGTAGACATTTTTTTTACGCCTTTAATAATAATAATACAAAAAAATTATACATAAATAAGACGAGGACAATGTTACTAGCCCGGCCTAAGAAAAGAGAAAGTTATATGTCACCATCAGATCATCATGCAACATAACAATTTTTCACAGTGTTTTCCAATTTTTTTTACACCAAAGATATAATTTTTTTTTATAAATGTAACATGTTTGTATTTTAACTTTTACCTCAAGAGTTAAAAGCTCGTGTGGTCAATGGCACAGCGGAGGCGGGACGTCTGGAAATCTTCTACCGTGGAACTTGGAACACAGTGTGTCAAGACCGTTTTGGACAGAAAGAAGCTTTGGTAGCCTGCAGGATGTTAGGATTCAACAGGTATGTGTAGTCTAACGAAATAAACACATTTTAAAACACAGTGCTTTTTGCTTCTTTTACACTTTTAATCCAATTGCATAACATTAAACATAAAACAAAAAAGCTTAATTTGATAATCTAGATCGTGTGAAGTTTAAAAATATTTAAGGTTCCCTATTGCCTCTAATGGGAACAGTCTTTTTCAACCAGTGGCAGTTCGTGCCTCGTTTATAAGTAAAACAATCGACTGACACAGTCCCTTTCACCAGGAGTAGATGAAACTATATATATATATTTCTTTTCTTCTGCACATTATTATTACATTATTATTACAATCGCGATACTTTTCAATGTCACAATAACTTTTTGTGCCTCAAAAATGTGTTATTAAAACATCGTATGCTATCCCACATTCCAAGACATACATACTTTCTGCCACGTGTGTTTATTAAAATTCTTTTGATACGCTTGATGTTACTGATTCTCTGGGGGATCAAACTTTACAAGATCACGCTTTGGGACACTTTAAATGGCTTCTAGTCGGGGTTCCTCTGCATTCCTATGACAGACAGACACACTGTTATACACAGAAAATGTTTTATGGTTTACTCAAAAATCGGGTGTGGTTCAACAATCATGAAATCAGACAAGAACTCGTGAACAGCATTTAGATGGTCAGTAAAGTGCATCACATAAATCTGCAAGTTAAAGGTTTTGTATTTACTTACCCAGTACAGTTGGGTAATGTTCGGGTATGTTTAACAGTCTTTGAGTCCTCCCATTGTTTTCTGACAAAGTAGTATGCACTTATTTTTTTAACACTTTATGTTATAATGTAATAAATATTATTTTAATATATTGCCTACATATCTGCCTATCGCACAATTCGTGTCGCTAACATTAGAGATAAAGATTTACAAAAATTCAGGTAGTCAACACTTGCAAGTGAGTGAGACATCGACGCAAACACTTTAAAAAAGTAGAAGGCTTAAGCACAAAAAGTTTTTAAAATGTCAGCAATGAATAAGATAGCAAAGATGTGTATTGAATGATCATTGGAAACAGATTCAAAAAAGCTGATGATATGAAGGGGCTACAAGTGCGGTGCTTAAACCACTTCAAACCTCCCAAGCTAGAGAGCATGTAGGGAGAGTTTGTAGAGAAGTAGACGAAAGAGAAGTGCAGACCGCGATAGAACTGAGAAAGAAAACCATCAGGGAATATCTAACAAGAAGAGAAATGTTGAAAGTAGCAACTACAACAACAGCTTTAGCAACATCCACATGATATAAACTGAGGGTTGCTCTGTGGCAAGTGCTCCGTGTGTGTCCGCGCATTAGTTTGTATACATGTGTTTACAAACTTAAGCCCGTATTCAATGTAAAGAAATTTTTTTTAAATGTTTATATCTTCTGCTCTTCGTTTCTGATGTTTGACAGCACAACAGTAGCAGCCGTGGGGTCAGCCAAGTACGGAGAAGGCTCTGGTCCTATTCTGTTCAGTGACCTGCGGTGTGTGGGGCACGAAACCAGCCTGGCGCAGTGTAAACATTTGGGGTTCTACATACACATCTGTGAACACTGGCAGGATGTCGGCGTAGCGTGCAACATAAGTAAGTAGACCAGTAATATTTACAGCTACTTCAGCATTTAAGTTATCTTGTTAAAAATTGCAGTACGGTGTTCCAAAACATTTCTCTATTAGCATTGAATAACTGTTCTTTGATAAATAAGAATAAAAATCAAGTACGTTCCAGGGTGCATCAGGCAAATCACTTATACTTATTCTTATTCCTATTGCCATTCCTCTTCTTCCTCTTATTGTTTTTGTTGTTGTTGTTGTTGTTGTTGTTGTTGTTGTTGTTATTATTATTATTATTAGTAGTAGTAGTAGTAGTAGTAGTAGTAGTAGTAGTAGTAGTAGTAGTAGTAGTAGTAGTACAGTGCAAGAACTTGCAAACTTTACATTAGAAATTCATTGGTATGTTTCGATATAATTGAAACATTCTGATTTCTTTCTTGATAAATAATAGCTTGCTGGTTTCACTTTTATATTACTAACTACTTCCTTTATTTTAGACTATTAACAGTTTGGACATGCCATAACATTACTATTCGACTGTTGTTGGTAGTAATGACCCTCTGGACGTGATGTTCTCCTGTAAGAAACATTATTATCTCTCTATAAGAACTAACAAAAGTCGACCATGTTATTTGGACTGCTCTTCTGTTTGGAATTATATTCAATGACTAACATATTGATAGAAGCATTTCCCTTGTTCATTACTGACATAACCTTTGTTAGGGGACAAAACAATCTAGAAGTGAATAAAGAAAGTGAATTTTCGTTTCATTTCGAGCTCCTACTTGTTCGTAATCAGCATCTTTGCCATTAAATCTTTAAAATTATCAACTTTTGTATATTCAAGAGTCTCAAACTGAGGGAGTGATATACATGTATAATAAAGAATAGACACTATTGCATTATATCTTAAGTATCTTTTATCTTAGATGGTTTTTACCATCTTCCACAGTGTGTGTATGTTGCTGTGGTGAAACGCGGCGTCGGTGACAGAGGCAGCTACACCCTGTGTCTCCATCAGCAACAGCGGCGATAGCTAAACTAGATAGGACCTGACATAGCCCTAAGTTTCACTTATAAAGTGATTAATTAACTTATTGTTGGAAAATATTTGTATTTTCTATTTTAGCTCAAGAGTTAACAGCTCGTGTGGTCGGTGGCACAGCGGAGGCGGGACGTCTGGAAATCTTTCACCATGGAACTTGGAACACAGTGTGTCGTAAAGGTTTTAGAGAGGAAGAAGCTTTGGTAGCCTGCAGAATGTTAGGTTTCAACAAGTATGTGTCGTCTAACACAATCATTAAACACATTTAACTCACAATTATTTTCGTTTCTTACACACATTCAATATAATGGCCTAATCATAAACAAATATTGCTTAGTCTCATACTCCAGAGTGTGTTAAGTTCAAAACTATTAAAGTTCCTATGATGCCTGTGATGGAAAAAGTCTTTTGTAACCAGTGGCAGCTCGTACCTCGTCTACAAGTAAAACTAACACCGTCTACTGACCATGACTGGGTGAAGTTATATTTATTTTAGTTATTCAAATTTTCTTGACAATGGCGACACTTTGCAATGTAAGTAAAAGTCAGAATCAACTTTCTTTGCCTCAAAATTGTTTTTTCATTATATTGTTTTACATTTTACGTTTACAAGAGAAATTACTTTTATTGAATTTCTTAGGAAATGCTTGATGTTACTGATTTTCTGGGCGATACAACATTCCAAGATCAAGCTTTTGGACACTTTAAATGGCTTTTAGTTGAGGTTCATCTGTATTCTTATTACAAATGGTTCCACCGTGGTATGGTTAACGTTTTTTTTTTGTGGTTTACTAAAGAATTAATGGGGGTTCACCAATTATGAAAATAAGACAAGAACACTTCTATTCGCTGCGCCACCTGGATTGTTTCTTGTGTACATTTAATCTCAGCGATTATGGAAAAGAAAAAAAAATGTGTTCCACAGGATGGCTTTGTAATGTTCCTGGTATTTGTCGTGAACCGAAGCTAGATGGTAAAAATAAGTATTACACAAACCCACATGTCAGACGTTTTGTATTCACTTAAAGAGGAAAGTTGAGGTTAGTGTCCGGGTGTGTTTTACTAAATGCATATGCTCTGACAAACCTGAGTCTCTATTCAGTGTACAGAGTATGTCATTGTAAATGTCTTTATCTTTTCCTGTTCGTATGTGATGTTAAACAGCACAACAGCAGCAGCCGTGTGGTCACCCAAGTACGGAGCAGGCTCTGGTCCTATTCTGTTCGGTTACCTGCGGTGTGTGGGGAACGAAACCAGCCTGGCGCAGTGTCAACACCCAGGGCTCTACAAACACTACTGTACACACAGGGAGGATGTCGGCGTCTCGTGCAGCCTTAGTATGGAGACCAATGATAATTAAACATTTACATCTAATCGACCATTTAATCTAACTTATTAAAAAATTCATCATGTTGTCGGAAAACTATAATTTTATTTAGTTTTTAATTACTGCCCTTTAATGGATAAGACTAGAATGAATGCGTTCCTTACTTTTTAAGACAAATAAGATACTATTGTCGATGTCCGGTGTCTCTACTCTTAATGTCACACTTTTCAACAACTTACAAAAATTATATTAAAAAGTAATTGATGTGTTTTATATAATTGGAGCATGCTGATTATACTGGTGATATTTAAAACAGCTAGATTATCTTATTTATAACTTGCTATTTCGTTGAAAACAATAAACAGTAAGGGCATTAAGTAATATTACTCTTCTAGTGTTGCTGGTGGTAATGTCGCTTAAATCTTGACTTTCTCCTGTAAGAAACATTCCCTCTGTAAGAGCAAAAAGCCGCCCTTGATATTCAAACTGTTATTCCCTTTGTTTTGATATTTGATGACTAAGATGTCTTGATGGAAGCGTTTCCCTTGTTCATCACCGACATCACTTATGTTTAGTACAAACGAGTCTGTGCTTCGGTGCTTTGCGGCTTACGGACTGCAAGTGTATGTTGGATATCTGGGAGAAGGGATGAAAACATTAAATGGGAAAATGTTTACCGTCACACGATATATATATATCATGAACCCGATTTACAAGAAGGTTTTCAGGGGGGGGGGGGGGG
>SRHC01002561.1:28335-44403 GCA_004794325.1 Pomacea maculata
CCCCCCCCCCACCGTAAATACCAGTAAAACCCAACCATGATATTCCGACTGCTCTGCCCTTTGTAATAATATTCAATGACTAAGATGTCTTGATGAAACGTTTCCAACAATGACCAGGCTGTAGCTTTGTGTTTTTCGGATTATTTGAAACCTTTTGCGACTTATGGACAGAAAGTGTGTGTGTTGAATGTCCCAGGAGAATGGATGAGATGGGAAAGTGTTAATCGTGGTACAAAGTATAAGGTGAACCCGGTTCAGGAGTAGATTTTTGTAGGGAAGGAGGTAGAAAATTTAGCCAGACCCGGACTACTGAAGGTATAGGCATGCTTGATGTCACGTGTCAGCCATGCTTCTGTGCCTGTATGTGTCTCTCAGCGCTGGGGGACACCAGTAATAGAAATGTTGACAGCAGACGACGTGTGACGTCATAGTCCACGCTATTTATATGCGGTTCGCTAGTTAAGGTCAAGGACTTTTATTCACTGACTGTAGCAACGCCTGACGTCATCGCCATGCTACGTCACGGAACGTCTGCTTGATGCTGAGTCTGCTGCTTGTTGTAACAATGGGGGTGCGCTGTTCATTTCCCCTCCCAACCCTGTCCGCCTCTTTGGGGCCAAAAGCCTTCACGCATTGTAGCATCACGTGGGTGTTGTGGGCGCTGGCCATTGGTTCCGGCCTTTGGGAGACAATGTAGTGAACCCCAAAGAGCGTAGCGTCCCTCGGGACATCTTCCTAAGATGTTGAGAGGAGAGGGTGGTTTAGAGAAAGCAGTGAGAGACCGGGGAGGCAAGGTGCCGTGTCTTACACAGCGGGAGGCGGAATTGTTTTTCCTCAACGTCACTGAAGGGAAAAACTTCGGAAGCCTTCAGCAGTGTGACGTCAGTGACCTGGCACACTTCCTTGCTAATCCAACCTCGGCTTCACTCTTTGCCAGCTATGAAACTTGTTCTGGTGCTAATTCTACAACTTTTAAACACTATGAAGGGCTGCATAAAGTTAATTGTGACATGCAATTAAACTAGCTCAATGCCTAAAACTGATGACAAGTAAAGGTAAAATAAACGAGAGCCCAACACAACACAGACAATGTTTAACTACAAGTAGGTTAGATTAGTAAGATCCATGAGCCACGCCTCTGTAAGCTAGTGGTTACCAACGAATTTAAAAGATTGACAGTTCGTGTGTTCAATGCTCGATGTGGGTTTATTTTTCTCTTGTGTTTTGCTTTGGGATGTTTTCGTTCTCTAATATGGTCAAGGGTTATCATCAAAACGTACATGAGACGATGGTCTACAGGATATACTGGTCATGCCGCTCTGTTTTATAACAAATTTTCTCTGCCCTCTACAATGGAATGTGAGCTGAAGAATCTCTTGTCTTCCAGCTAAGGACAGACATAGGGATTGAGAGAAGCACAGCCACAGAGAGCTGGTATATAGAAGGCATAATGTTAGTGCGAACTACAGTTGTCGTGCTGTTCTGTCAAATGTTTGTGTGTGAACTATTGCATCGCAAGAAAGTTTGTGTCGGGAAGGGGTAACTATATATATATATAGGCATAAGTATATATATTAGTATGTGTGTGTCAGGGGTATTAGAAAAAAAATATATAAGCAAATGTCTGTGTGTCTATGTAGTGGGGTTTATATATATATATACACACACACTAGCAGATATGAGACTGTGTGTAGGGGGATGACATATATATATATATGCACATATGAGTGAGTAGCTGTTAGTGTCAGGAGGTGTTAGATAAATATATATGTGCAGATATGAGTATGTGTATAAGACACATGTGCATAAACAATAACCCGCCTCAGCACAATATCCTATCGGCGAAACATAGTTATCGATTCATTAAATGTTTACAACCCGGTGCCTTTCCCGATCAACCATACTTAAATAACTCTTAATCTTAATTCTTAATCCTAACCTCCACTCTTAATCTCAAATCTTATCGTGTAGTTAATAATCGCATTAGCAGTCATTTACTACTTTACTCACAGTTCTGTTCGTCCATAGACAGTCCCTATATTTTCTTAGCGACAAGAAGCGCACTGTACGCACGGTACACACAGTCTACACCAGACCTGGGCAAAGGCCGGCCCGCCTCCTGTCTCTGACCGGCCCGCCCGCTGGCCCGCCCACCATATACATATACAGTATTGGGTAAAACTGAGTTATCTATATTAGTCCGGCCCTCTAAAACCATCCCACTTTCTCATGCGGCCCATTAGTAAAATTATTTCCCACATCTGGTCTAGACACTGCTAGGTGCTTCACCGCAGGCGACAAGATCAGTTCAAGATATTTTTGTTTCTACCTGGAATATGTCCCGTTTTTTGTTTTGTTTTTTTAATTTATTTTTTACGTGTCAGTGTACGCGTAATGGTATATCTTCATTTTTTCTTTCTCCTTTTCTCATTTTATCTACATTTTTATTAATCTTCACATTTTTACCATCCATTTCGTCTTTGTTATGGTCCACGTTCATCGAAGGTTCCATAGGTACGTCGTGTCCTGCCTCTGGCTGATCGAGTGGATGTGTGTTCGTACCGGCTGTCTGAGCAGTTAGGAGCGTGCGACCCGCGACGCTGGGGACACCTGACCTGTGTCAGGACATGTACATGTCTCTAGTTGAGATGACATAGTAACAGACTTTGCAAAGGTGACTGAGACAGGTCAAAAGGATTTGTAACAAGGACCAGCACTGAAAAGAGCAAAGTTTTGGTCAGTGGCAGCGGCATCTAGATAAACAGGGCACAGCTCGAATTGTAAGTAGCTTTGAATACATGGTAACCACCCAATCCGAGGACGGTGGCTACACCGCAGGTGTTGGCATTAACAACAGCGGTAATGGGTAGACTAGATAGATTCTGTCATAGCCCTGAGTTTTACAATTATGTACAAGCTGTTTTATTCCCTAGTAGTACCGATCCTGCTCTGCGGATGTGACACGCGGTGTCTGTTTGCCGAAACAAAAAAGAGAATCCAGTTTGTTTACTCGATATAAATTTCTCCTCAACTATTTTCACTATGCTATGTATTAATATTTCTTAGAAAATGGAAAAGTTCATAAGCCTGCTACTCAGTGCTGCATGCTTCAAGCAGATGATGAGACTCAAGAATACAACATCTGCATTAATATTAAGTGTTTGATTTATCGGTGACAACGACAAAGTGGAGGCTGATGATGACGATGATGATCACGGCAATACAACGACTTTAGCCCAAACGTGTATCAGGGCGGCTGTAGACTGGTTGCCGGTCAGGACAGAGAAACAACTGGAAACAACTTCGTTCTTCTGTTTTATATTCAATATACACTGGCTGGCGGCCCTCTGCTGGAGCACAGTGTGTACATGCTAAAGGCCGCCATTGCGTCTATCATGTAGCAACGATTTTCACGCCTTTAATAATAAATAAAACATTTGTACATAATAAGGCAAAGACAATAACACCAGCACAGGGGAAGAAAATAGGACGAAATATGTAACTATCTGTTAAATATGCAACCTGACACTTTTTCACAGCATGCTCCTACTTTTTTACGACAAAGATGTAACTAACTTATTAATGTAAAATAATTGTATTTTAATTATTAGCTCAGAAGTTAACAGCTCGTGTGGTCGGCGGCACACCTAAGGCGGGACGTCTGGAAATCTTGTACGATGGAACATGGAACACAGTGTGTGATGACGGTTTTGGACAGGAAGAAGCTTTGGTAGCCTGCAGAATGTTAGGATTCAACAGGTATGTGTTGGCTAACACAATCATTAAACACACTTCACTCACACTGATTTTTGTTTCATTTACACGTTTGATCTAATATATCATTATTAAACATAAAAGTAGCCACGTAGCCTAATGATCTAGAGCGTGTTAAGTTTAAATATATTTAAGTTTCACCATTTCTCTCATTGGAAAAGTCTTCAAATCAAAATCAAAATCAAATAAGACTTTATTGTGTGTCCAGGAGACCCAGGACAGAAATTTGTCTTCGCTCACAAGATACATACTCATACAGATTATACGGTCTTTTTCAACCAATCGCAGCTCCTTCCTTTTAATTGTTTATATGTAAACTAAAACACCGTCAACAGACGATACGTGTTTGCATTTATTTTTATGTTGGTGATGCGAATTTTTATGACAACGGCGACAGTTTGCAATGTAAGTAGATATCAGAATTAATTTTTTGTTTCTCAAAAATGTATTTTTAAGATGCTGTGTCCCATTCCACGATTCCAAGACAAAATACTTTTTGTTCCTAATATTTGTCCGTTACCTGCAGTTAGATGGTTAGAAAAGGGTGTCACACAAACCTAGCTGCCTGGCTGTCAGACGTTTTAGTTTTACTTATCGAGTGTCGCGTAGCCGTCCGCGGCGTCGCCGGATGTAGCCTCGCAACCACTTAAACTGTCGCACAAACACACAAACACACAAACACACAACCACACAAACACACATACACACGACCACTCGCTCAGCCAGAGACGGCTCAGGTCGTTCCTGTTAGACTGCAGCTGAGCGCAGACCTCACAAAACTGACAAAAACAAAATGAACGGTACAAAATTTATTACACCCACAAAATATTACTAAAAACTATTTTCACTCACACGCACAACAATTAAAACAGGAAAAAAAAAGCTACCCTGTGCGCAAGCAAGAGACAAAGAACAAAACAAAACAAAAGGGGACACAACACCGGCACACACAACGGGGTGGCTCTGTGAAGCAAGTCTGTAAGATTATCAAATTTTCGCTGACCGCAGCTTCCCCTCTGACCCCGTGTGGGCGCCTGCTCAAAGGTTCGCATCCTCGCAGCTACGCAGGAAGGTTTGGCCGCACACGGGGACAGCAGGGTCACGTGTCCACGCACTGACAGGCTGATGACGCCGAAGGGTAGGAGTGTGGACAGTTGGGAACTCTGACATAGTGCCGGGCGTAGATAAGATAATACTTTATTTACCCCACAAGGCAATTCAGTTGCAGCTTGATTAAAATTCGACAAAACAGGCTTTTACATTCGTGTCTCATTCATTCGCACAGCCCCATTCAAAAATCGCACGGCTGAAACAGCAAAAGACAGCCGCAGTCTGTTTGTCCTGCATGTAGGCACACAACATCGGCAGCCCGACGGGAGGCGGACAATTTCTTTCGACAGGGCATGCCTGTCATCACGAAGGATGGCAGACACCTACAGAGTCCGCCTATTACACAGAGTCTGAAGAAAACTGAGACACAAATCAACGAGAAGGACAGTACGCTCTCTATGTGCGATTTGTAAAAAAGCTGAAGAATTTGGTGGGAGACAGAAAAAGACTTCAGCTTCTGGAGACGATCACAGGCGTTCAACCACAGAATTTCAAGGAATTTTTGACAGAAATAGAATGTGAATATGAAGACGTTCTCTTTCAATGTGAAATCTGCTGGTTAAACCGAGGAAAGGTACTAAAACGGTTTTTTGATTTGAGACATGAGATTGACATTTTTATGACGGAGAAATCAAAGCAAATGCCTCAGCTGAACGACCCCTCGTGGTTGTGGGATTTGGTGATTTTATGCGAAATCACGTGACATCTGACATCTGAACTCAACACCAAAGTACAAGGGAAAGACAAGTTGATTTCGCATGTGTATGCGGACATAACAGCATTCCAAGCGAAATTACAACTCTTTCGAAATTACAATTCAGCAGAAGCAATGGTGCAGCTTGTCCACTTCCCAACGTGTACATCTCTACCTCAGGATCAGCAGCTAAATATGTCTTTCGCAAAAACAAGAATGATACAACTTCTGGGGCTCTTGAAGGATAATTTCAATGAAGGATTTAAGGATTTTCCTGATTTGAAGGATGAAATACGTCTCTTCGAAAATCCATTTGCGGCAGATGTGTCAAGTGCCCCGACAGACCTGCAACTGGAACTGATTGACTTACAAAGCCAGACATCCCTGCCTGACAAATTTCGAGCGATGCAGACAATTGCTTTCTACTCCGTGTTGCCTGCAGAAACTTTTCCAAATCTCCAAAAACATGTGTTAAGGATGATCAAGATGTTTACAAGTACTTATATGTGTAAACAAACGTTTTCTGTGATGAAACGGGCGAAATCCGTCTGACGTAATCGCCTCGCGGACGAACATTTCGATTCAGTGCTCAGACTTGGTGTCTCTACGATGCAGCCGGACATTCAGAAGTTGGTTTCGGAAAAACAACTTCAAATATCCCACTAATTACTATATAATTAATGGTAAGTACAACTTGTTTCTAATAAAAATGGTATATGTTCTATTTAGTGTTACTTTTTTGTATTTTTGCGGTGAAGAGGCCCGTGACACGCATGTCGGAAATGGATATGGCCCCCAGGCCGAAAAAGGTTGGGCATCACTGCTCTAAGGTATGAAAAATACTGAGTAGAAAGATTCCCCAACGCAGCCGCCGAGACGGTTGGTCCTAGATGTACTGGTGTGAATACAGACAGGGGAATCAGTGGATTTGGTTCCAAAGGAACTAATGTGGAGGAACGATTAAGGAGGATTCCGAAGGCAGCCGCCGAGAAGGTTAGTCATGTAAGTGAAGTTGCTAGTGAGAAGAGGAATCCTGGCACTGAGGTTCGTGAGAGTATCCTACATCGGGATTGCAGATGACGGGAACTGAATCCCCTCGGAGAAGGAGATGTCATTAGAAACTATCGAAGAAAGAAGACGGTTGGAGTATGATCTTCAGCAGCTGTGGTGTATGTCTAATATACACCAGCTGAGCGTGGATATTGTGATTATTGTGATTATTGAAGTGGTCTCGTTACCAATCGGGTGCTTAGGCCGAATCATCACATACTGTACGGGGACTTTGAAAGTGTAAGACATTGGAGGAAGATTATTAGAGGAGGATTATGTGCGGACGAATATCCAAGGAAGAGTAGTATAGTGTGTTTGACAGTGAACGTTTCTGTGACATTTTCCAAACAGTGAGTTGAACTATTGGGTTGAACAGTTGGTACATTAATGTGAAGTTTATGGTTCATAGTCTCGTTCATGTATTAATGATGAGTAGTGTAAATTTAGTTACCCCCGCTGCAATAAATACGAGCTACTAGGGGAGTAAGCCCGCGTCAAATCTTTGTGGTATGTAGTACGAAAGAACACGTGTTTGGACGTGAGTAGATAATGCAGACAGTGACTTCGTGTGGTTCGTCCTGCTGTGATACGAACGCGTACCTGACAAGGACGACTATCCAGTGACGACAGAAAAACGCGCCAGGAACTGTGTACACGGAAAGAAAAAAGAGAGAAGGAGGAAGAAAGGTGAAGGGAGGGGTTACCGTTTGGTCCCGAAATTAAGAGACCTTCAAAGGCCCCGCAAGCAGGTGACGCGTGACGACAAGCGCCGCGGCTCTGCGTTCTTAGGATTGTAAGACGGATAGAGTCACACGAGGAGGAGGTAAAATGTTCATTACTTTCTCCCATCCGCTCGCAGAAACTCAACAAGAAGCCAGCAATGTACCGGTAGCACAGCACGAACAGCAAAACAATCGTCTACATGCGAAGCCGAATAATGTTGAGTTTAATGTCCGGGTATGTGTCAATGAATGTCTTTAAGTCCTGACTTGCTTTCTGACACAGCAGTATGTACTCGTTGTGTAACCCTGTATTTTTTAAAGTGCATAATATATTTTTTAACTTATTTCCTCCATATCGATGTAGATATACTATATATGTGTGTCACAATTCGTGTTGCTTAGGAGGACGATCCAAATTTACAAAAAAAGCAGGTAGTCAAGGTAAGTCAGAAAGACAGACGTAAAGCCTTTAAAAATTCAAACCCTTTCACCCATAAAAGTTTTTAAAATGTCCGCAACGAATACGATAACAAAGATGTGGCTTGAGTGACCAGTGAAAACAGATCGAGACAAGCTGATATGTTGCGATGCTAAAAAACACATTCACCCTGACAAGCTAGAGGGCAAGTATGTAAAGGTTGTAAAAAAGTAGACAAAGGGAAATTCAGACCGCAAATAAATTGAAAAGTTAAAATATCAGGCAATGTTTTTCAAGAGGAGAAAAAATGAAAGCAGCAACTAACGCAAAAATTCTAACAAAAAAAAAAAAAAAACCACACCAAATGTTTGTTCTCGAAAAGATAGGTGTGTGTGGGAGGGAATGTGTATGCATATGGTTTTACAAACCATAGTGTCTATTTAGTGTAAAGATTATGTTTTTTTCGATGTCTATTTCTTTTGATCGTTTCAGTACAACTGCAGTAGCCGTGAGGTCAAACAAGTACGGACCCGGCTCTGGTCCTGTTATGTTCAATTTCCTGCGATGTGAGGGGAACGAAACCAGCCTGGCGCTGTGTAGACACTGGGGGCTCTACATACACGACTGTACACACTGGCACGATGTCGGCGTAGAGTGCAACTTCTGTAAGCAGACCAGTAATAATTGAATATTTACTGCTACTCCAGAATTTGATTTATCTTGTAAATAATTTAACTACGGTGTTATTAAGAATTGCTCTATTTTCTTTTAATATCTGTATTTTAATGGATAACATTTGAAATCAAGTACGTACCTCAGTGTTTTAGAAAAATAACTTATTTACATTATTGTTATTTTTGTTATTGTTATTTTCATTGTTGTCAGTGTTGTCATTACACTGTGTAACAACTTGCAAAAGTTATATAAGAAATTAATTGATCTGTTTAAATATAAATATATATATATATATATGAAACACTATGATTACACTAATTAATATATATATATAGATCTTGCTTGTCTCACTTTAAAGTTGCAAACTATTTCCCTCATTTAAGACTATAAAAAGCTCGGGTGTAATGTTATATTACTATTCGAGTGTTGCTGGTGGTGATGACCTTGGAATATTTACCTCTTGAAAAAACATGACTTGTTCACTTCAAGAAGCAACAAAAGCCGCCCATGATATTCCAACTGCTTTTTATTAGGATATTCATTGAATGCGATGCCTTCATGGAAGTTTTTCCTTTGTTCATCACCAACATCACATTTTGTTTGCCACGGACCAGTCTGTGGCTTAGACGAGGTTTTGATTGTATGGGCTGATTGAGCAGATCGCCTTCAGTCCAACACCCAGCAGCACTTTGTGAAGATTCACTTTAAAGACACATTTTGACAGTGTGATTTCATTACTATCCCCAGTGTAGATAATATTAGGTGAAGTCGTTTTTCTTTTGTTTGCTATTTTTGTGGGCAACATGGATTCCCAACTAGTATTTTATGTCGCCTCATTTTTAAAAAAGTTGAAATTTAAGAAAGGTGAAATGAAGAGGGTAAGAAGGTAACGCTTTGACTAGACATATATCGCAGAGTATCGGTAGTCATGATAGACTTGTGGAAAAATTAGCAGACAAAAATAAGATCGAAAAAGTAGAAAAAGAGAGAAGCCAGCATATTAAAAAAAGAAGCAGAGGTTATAGGACTCAAGGGTATATCACAAACTGCCCATATTCCTGGAAGACAGCGACGACATAGACGGATATTTATGTAGGTTTCAAAAGCAAGTACGAATACTCAAGTGGCCGAAAGAGATGTGGCCTTTGTATTTAGCCTGTCTTTTACAATGCAAATTGTTAAATGTGTACTACGCATCTTGTCTCCAGAGAGAAATCAGTTATGATATATTAAAAATGAAACTGCCATTGAATTCTTAGCATACAACAAAAAA
This sequence comes from Pomacea maculata, assembly GCA_004794325.1. Classification (NCBI taxonomy): domain Eukaryota; kingdom Metazoa; phylum Mollusca; class Gastropoda; order Architaenioglossa; family Ampullariidae; genus Pomacea; species Pomacea maculata. Next base: position 38,052 of record SRHC01002561.1, read on the forward strand.
GTATACAAAGCAAAATTTACAACTTTCCTTCTAATGCTACAGTATCCCTGACGCCCTTTTTGAAAAGAATGTCCATTCTAGGGCTTAGATGGATTTTCCCTACAGAGATATTTAAGGGTTATTATCATTTTAGAGATCTGCTACTAAAAGAACAATATTATAAAAGCATGTAAAACAGAGCCTTGCAATAAAATTTACGAAACTTTAAAAAAAATACCGAAAGACGTAAATTCACTACAGACGGAGATCATTGACCGGATCCAAGAATTTTTTTGGATTAAGGCTGAGACAGATGTTTGCCGAAATAAAAGAAACCATTTGGCAGTAATGTGTAAACAACAATAGGTGAACGTTGTGGATTTTGAAGAAAAGTTTCGTGAATTTGAAATTGGGCGTAAAAATTAGTCTGAAGACCTACAGAAAGCCTTAGCGAAAATCACATTCTTTAATGAATATGAGGAAAGTCTGTTCTTGTTAATGTGTAGTTATTTTGTTTATTTTGAGGTTTTTCTTAGCGGGTATGTCTAAATTTCATCAGCAATTCTATCACACAAACTTTACAACTAATCAATGACGTTATCGGAGACAAACGACTGTCTGAGTTCCCTAACTTTATCAGAATAATCATGGTTTTCAAAACGTGTATAGAAGTTAATTACAAACATTTGGCAAGTCATGATCGCTCTCGCCATTAAGTCTGACTAATTTCTTAGGGAGGTCCGTCTTGTGATTAACAAAGGCAATGAATAAAGTTACACAGAGAGGTGGATGATGCATGGATATGTGAAATAGGTACATGAGTGGAAATATGTATGGAGTACGCATTAATATGGTTGAATATTAAAACACGGATGATAAGCGATATTTGAACTTTTAAAGTCTTTAAACATTAATAAAATAATAGTTACTGACAAGCTGTTGTCTCAATCTTACCCACCTGTTTATCTCAGATCCCCCTGAGACGCCTTCCTTACTAATCGACAACCAAACTACCGTCAACTACACCACGAATGTCAACAACAGTGTTGGCTTTACATGTGAAGTCAGTCCCGGCAACGTACAGAGACTTGTATTGTTGAAAGTCACAAGAAATAGTTTTCAAATACTTCAAGGCCTCAGCACATCTTCTCTCTCCTTCAGAATAGAGAAAGCAGGATGTGCTGACTCGGGTATCTACTATTGTCAGGCTGGCAACACACTGGGACAAACGAACTCCACGTCAGTGCAGCTCAATGTGTTGTGTAAGTAGTGTATGTCATTAAAATATTACATTCATCTTACTCACCTGGCACCTCACGGCCACGTTCTCTTACTGACTTGATCGTATTTACTCAATTAACTAATTAATTGCACGTTATTGTATAACTGGATATAAGCAGATTACATAAAAGTTGTAACTTAGTGAAAGGTTAAACTAGGAACAAAGAGAATGATTTACATTCTGTGGCGCCCTCATTTTTATGCGTGCATACAAACATACGACTTTCACTAACTTTTCTGCACACCCTGCTTTAAATTATTAAACACAAATTCAAATTTAACGTTAAAGCAAAAAAGTGAGACATTAAAGACTGAGTAAAAATGCAGTAAAACAAAGATTCATTATGAAAAGGAATATAACAAAAATATTTATAGACTCATGCTATTGTCAAAAAGGTTCGCCACAATGGGCCAGCGACACCTTAGCAACAACCACGGAACTAAAGGTCACGGAAGGGTTAGAAGGACAGACAACCTTTGAAGTCATGGCCTCCCCAGTTCCTACTATCGACGGTTTTATTTCTCACCAAGAGGAGATTAATTCTTCTGCTCAGGAGAAGCCAGTCAGATCCGATCTTTTTACTGGGAAATGCGAGCAGAAGACACCGGACCTTCACCTGGCTACCTGCACTGTGTATGTTACACAAGCCACGCCTACAGATACCGGACTGTACAGTGTCCACGTCAGCAACTCAATGGGCGCCATGACTGTCACCTTTGAGCTCAGTGTGACAAGTATGCATTAGTGGTTTTAGCTTTTAAAGCAAGACGTGTTTTTATTGTTTTGTTTTAGTCCTATCTATAGGGATGTTTTCCCGCTCGTCGTCGTTGTCGTCATCATCATTGTCGTCGTCGTCGTCGTCAATTATTCTTACTTTTACGTGATAGAGTTCTGGCGTTAAAAATATCAATGGACAAGTAACTCAGTTTTCTCTCTGCGTTCTGTCAAACAACTGATTTATGTGAAGGTCGACGTTTTACTTAAAGATAACATGCGCATACAGACTTAGCATTTGTATTTCAATTGCATGCATCTTTTACTTATTGTAGGTAGTCTTAAAATTATACGATAAAAATGATTCTTCCTATTTACCAAGAAGTGCATATTGTGAGAACCCAGGGAGTGCATGAAATAGACGGAGATGTGATAAATCAACTGATTGCTACTTAGTGCAATTTTCTTTCCTTTACATTAATGACGAATGTATTTCGCAAATATCTTGGTATTTAGTTACTGGTGAGATGAAAGCTTTTCATGATATTTACTAAAAGCTGTCTAGGAAAATCCTTTTTTAAAAAAACACAGTATAATTTAGTATAAAAACAGTGTTTACAAAAAAACAAAAAAAACTATGCACAGCAAAAAAGTATTGGAAAGCTGTATATACCTGTTATTTCCAGGTTATATTTCTTGTTATAATCTAAAGAATATGGAGCTGAAACAATTTCCACCCTTAGGATCGTTTCTAATGAGATAAAATATAGAAGCCTCAAACTAGCGGTGACCTAAACAGTGGACTCTTCAAAGCGATAATTAAAAAAGTCAGATCGCTTGGTCCAAAACCCTTTGTTTCCAGTGACTCTAGAGACAACTTTTATAACAATTTTTCAAACATTCCACAACTGTCGCTAAGTTAATAAGGACCTTCAAGCATTAAACTAATGTTGCAGGCATCAACAGGGTGGGGAGTAAGCCGTATAAAGGTGGGCTACATGACATTCGACGAGTGAAAGAAAAAGCTTAAACCCGTTTGTAATGTTTTGTGGTGGGTGCGTTACGAATGTATGCGAACGTGTATAAACATCTACATGTAAAAACACGCTGGCTGCACTCTTCCTCTTTCTTCATACAGAAAAAGGCCGACCAACAGTCAACACATTTAATGTTTTAAAAAGGAAAGAAAAGGGTGATTAAAAAATAGTGATTGAAATATGAAAGAAAACAATGAAATAGATCGACCGCCTACTGTCTACCGTCTGTACAAAGTTAATAATTCTCCCGACACTTGACATCCCGGTCTCCAGGTAATCTGATGCCAACAGTCCGACGACTCAGTGTCCACATGCACAACACACACTGTCGGTACGAAAGTCCGCCGAATAGACAATCGTAGAGTTAAATCCACGTCGAGGAATCGTCGTCACGGATGTCACGGACTCACGGGTGTTCCCTCGAACTGCTATCCACGTGTCGCTAATACGGTGGAAGGTCCGTCCTCGTACACAGATTTCCACTGCACAACTCAGAAGTATTCACTTTAATGTCTCATCGCTGAATACCCGGCCGTTACACGCAAGAGAGTAATGTGTCCCGGTCCTGCTCCTTCAGGCTGCTTTTCCCTTCTGCTTTTTTTTTGGGGATCGTTCCGTCTAACTTCTAGTTTTCTTCACCAATCGTCATACGTCAAAACCCCCATTGAATGACGTAAAATAAATCGCGTGGAGATTGCGTCAGCATTTGCGTGAGTGCTCTCCCCTGGTATCACAGACAATACACATCTAGAGAAAAAAAATAACATTCGCTTGAATCGGCAATCGTTACACCCATAAGCTACGACACGTGTAAATAAAATCAGAGAAAACACGATGACATTCCTTTGTTGTGATCCTTCTTTCCATTCGGGAAGACATGCCCAGGGTGTCGTAAACAAGCAAGCAATCACACACTGTTATACTTGCTGAAACTGCCAGCGATATGCAGAAAGCATTAGATGCTTTAAATGTTTACTGCAAAAAATATGGCCTTCAACTAAATACTGAAAAAACACAAACTATGATATTCTCACGTGGAAAGGTTAGAAAAGTTCCACATCTTTCCTTCAATGGAAAAACAATTGAAGTGGTATGGAAGTATAAGTACCTAGGAACAGTTTTTAATTAAAATAACAAATTTAATAAAGCTATAGAATTACAGTGTGTACTGGCAAACAAAGCTATGTTTTCATTGATTAAGAAATGTAGAAAACTAGACTTGCCTTTAGACACTTTTTTGAATCTCTTGATATTTGTGATAGGATGCAACTGAGATTTTTGAAAATGTTATAAAATGTGAAAACTAGCACGCCAACATGTATGGTGTTGGGTGAACTGGGCACTTTTCCTGTGTCAATTTTTGCAAAGTGTAGGTTACTGTGTTTTTGGTATAGATTATACATGGAACATAACTCTGAAATCCCTAAACTATCTGTTCTCTTGTTTCATCTGTGCAATTCTCTAGCTGATAGCCCACTATGTAAACCTTCCTGGGTTAGCTATGTACGTTCACTATTAGATTCCTTAGGTCTTTCCACTTTTTGGAAATTTGGCTGTAGTTTTTCTCCCTTTAATTTTAAAAACATTGTAATGCAACGTCTAAAGGATCAATTTATTCAAAAATGGAAACAAGAAATATATACAAATGAGATTTGCACCGCTTACAGCATGTTTAAAGAATATTTCATTTTTGAGAACTATTTAATAGACCTGCCCTCAGCTCTGACATCAAACTTAATAAAATATAGATGAAGCTGTCATAAACTCCCTATACAGCAATTAAGATATAGCGGTATACCGAGATATTTAAGAACATGTCCATTGTGTAATCTAGATGAGGTAGGCGATGAATTTCATTATTTGTTTGTGTGTACCCACCCTTTTTTAACTGCCTCACGGAAAGCACTACTTCCGGTATATTTTGTATATCATCTAAATGAATTGAAATTTCAGCAGCTACTGAATGTTAAATCCAAGCGTATGCTTATTAACTTTAGCAAATTTATTCAAACGGTATTTTCATTGTTTAAATAATCTATATATATTTATATACATACATAGTGCCATGTATCTATTTACATATATTTGCTATATTGTCACCACCTGTTGTGAGCTTGTCACTGAGATAAAATTGTCATTGTGTTTTTTTTATAACTGTGATGTTATGGCTAAAAATGCCCCTGGGCTTATAGCCATTAAATAAAATGTTCAAATGTTCAAATGTTAAAAACAAGTATGGAATATACATTTTTCTCTCTCTTGTTTTCTTCCACATTCTTATGTCGTCATTGACTTATTTCTTCCATATTCCCTTTCTGCACTTTAATGCTTTTTGTGTTTTAATCTCCAACTTTATGTCGTTTACAAACAAACTCAAAAGGAACGAAACATAGAAAAGCAATATTAAACAAAGAGGCAACAACAACAACAACAACAGCAACAACAAAACAAACAAAATTGGCATTCTCATTGACATTCAAATTTGGAGTCAAAGTTTTAGTAGTATCAACGTAGCCGAGATGCAAGGATTTTCAACGACACTGCACCTCCAAGGAATAAGTTGTTGATATTAAAACTTTACATATATATACACAATTTACATACAAGTAAATGAGGGTACTATCTAACAGATCTCTCAAACTGTTAGGGACACACACTCAACGCGGACAATACATCCAGCAGAAAATTGCTACTCTGAGAACATACCAGTAACAGCTATTGCAACAATACCGGCATAGCATATCCATAAGTTACTTTCACCCTTAAAGTCATAAAACTTCTACATACTAAAGTTAATTCTCCATTACACGTAATATCAAAATTTTAGGTTCTACAGTTTCTTAAGTAGGGAAACGCAGCAGGTAAGATTAACGTCCAGACCTGTGTTCTAATGAAAACAGTATAGCAAAAGATCTCACTAAGGTTCAAGGGAATCCGTGTCCGTCTACACAGTCTTTCACACACATATACATCCTCTTGAATTCTCTACCATGTATGTACCGCGTGTTATATCCTCTTGACGATCCACTCTAGCACCGGTTGACCTCATAAAGCTCTGCATCATGATTATCATCCACTTCATCATTCTCAGGGTCTGGGAGCTTGTAATACACAGCCATGTTGTGCAATACTATATATGCAATGATGATGACAGCAGCTCTCTCTGGACTGTACCTACAGATAGGCAAAATGAACCAGCTGTTATATGTTTTGTATGTTTATAAGAATGACATGGACATACAACAACTGAGTTGGCTCCTAGCACATGACAACCTCCACAACCCTTACAATTATCTTTAACAATATTCAAAATTTCTATCACAACCTTTATGAATAACTT
>SRHC01002562.1:0-44362 GCA_004794325.1 Pomacea maculata
GGACTCTGGTTGAGGCCTTATGTGCAACCTGATGCACGAAGAGGAATAGATAGATAGATTTTTTAACCTTTTTTTTTTTAAAACTGTTTCTTAGATTGGCTAGCACATTGTCTTTAGTTTTCTGGATTTCTATTCATAGAGTGTACATAAAGTTAAATTTTTGTTTGTTTCAAAGCCACAAAACGTGTTGGAGCTGGTGAAATTTTAGTTTGGAACTTGGAGGAACACATGAAGAGCAAAGCTAAAAACATTTCAATAACTCCATTTGTAAAATTACAGTGTTCCAAAACAGACGTAAAGTATATAAGTTTGGGATATGCTGCTGGTAAGTATATCATGGTAGATTTGCTTATGGCAGTGTTTGACAGGTTCAGTAGCATAAAGACTTGCTAGGAACCAGTCTGACCCTTTTAGTGGTACTTGGTAAAAGTGATTAATAGAGGAGAGTAAAGAGATATAACAACAATAAAAAAGAAAAAAAATTGTCAGTTGAGTGTTTTGAACAATAGTTGTGGACTGACAGTAGATACAGTATTACAAAACACTCTAATTCTGGCCTCCAAAACACCTTGCAGTATTGCCTGAATTATCAGCATATAAATAATTTGCAATATAAACAATAATTTATTGAAATATAAAACTATTTGGGTATTTCCATGATCAGAGTTAAGCTTGAATAAAAGTATTCTGTTTGTGCTTAAGTATATGTAAACTTACATTGATGACAATGGAGATTTTTTCTTTTTTTCTTCCAGGATTGCTGTGTCTAGGAGATAATGAAGGAAAAATCTACTTGTACAATCTGAAAGATTTGCCAAAGACTAGCATGCCCCTATTGAAACCATCTCGAGTAAGTATATTTTGTAAATTAAATATATACAGTGATACCTCGGTTCTCGAACGCCTTGACTTTCGACCAAATCGGTATTCGACCAGGAAATTCGAGAAAATTTTGTCTTGGAATCCGAACAAATATTTGGAACTCGAACATCCGAACGTCCGAGATGAGCCAAGTTGAGCCGAATGGCGTTCATTTGGCCCAGCGCGCCTTGCTTGCGTCATCAGTGTGAGTGCAGAGGAGAAAAAAACAGCAAACAATTGACAAATTCTTCCGTAAAGAAATCAGACAAGCAACTGCAGAGCAAGATTCTGATTCTCCTCAGCAAAAGATACAGAGAACAGAAACACCCGAAGAGCAGTTACCCTCTGTTTTTATTGAAGAGGACTCCCCTTCAAAACAATAACCATCCCCCTTCCCTCCTCCCTCCACATTCATTCCCTCCTGCCATAAAGTTTGGTACAGGTACAGTAAATGAAACACAATTTACTGTACTGTACTGTACTGTACAGTACATTTTTTTTTTTGTTTTACTAAATACACTTTTATTTCTTATTTCTTGTTGAGACTCATGTTTTTCTACATATTATATACAAATTAGGCCAGTAAATAGGCATTTTCTGGGGCTTGGAACGAATTAATCCAGTTTCCATTATTTCCTATGGGTTTCATTGCTTCGGTTCTCGAACAATTTGGTTCTCGACTGTCCTCCCGGAACGAATTATGTTCGAGAACCGAGGTATCACTGTATTACATTGGGAATACTGTTGTCTACATCATTAAACTAAGAAACACAATTTTGTCCCATTAAACAAATTTAGGTTTAAAAGTATAGTTGTCTAACAAATGTAACATTTTGCTGAATGAAGATGATAATATAGAAAATTTTGCACAGCAATATTTTAATAGTCGGTCCCAGTTTCTGGATTTAATAAATTTATGTTCATAATCTATTTTTTTTTTCTTCTTACAAAGGTACTTGAATGGCCACAAGTGGATAATTTGAAGACAGACAAGGAAGGAGAGGTGAAAAGATTTTCATATCTTTCTTATACAACAAAGAACTTATCTAATTTATGCATAACTCATTATAGCAGTTTATAAGGCTTACATCTTCAATTTCCCTTTTATTTGTTAGCACAAAATGAATGAGGACAAAAGAAAATGACATCAACAACAAGTGATGCAACTAAGTAAACAAAAACAAAGCTGAACTAACCAAACAAACTAAAGAATCGCAAAAAAAAACAACAAAAAAAAAACCAATCCACAAACAACAAAGAACGGTCCTCCCCACCTTCCACAAAAAAACCTAAACAAAAATGACCTGGAAGTGCCATTACATACCCTTTTATGTTGTGCTGAGGTTAATTTGCACAAAACCAATCTTGCTTAGTCTACAAGAGAGAGTAGACAAAATATTTACTTTCTCACATTTACTCACATCTTTACAAGCCCCCTCCCACTTTTTTTCTGTTAGCAGATTATTCATTATTGCCTAGATGCCTTGGCACAGAAAAAGGGATGATTTTTATTGTATCCAAGAGATTTATTGAAACTGTTGATAGTTCAACCTGCATCAAGTCCAATGTAAGATATATTTGTATTGAATATTGTTTACCTCTGCAGGTTGTGATAAACACAGTGGCCATCAGTTCAGACCACAGATTTATTATTGGTGGAACAGACAATAATCTTGTGTGTGTGTGGCAACAAATCTAGAAAATGTGTTTAAAATTGTTCCCCAAAAAACAGGAAAGAAGAGATTTCAATAATATATTGACAACTGTGCAGCAAGAGTGACACAATAGAATCATGGACTTGTATAGGCGAATTGCCTGCCAAGACCAACGCTTAGCCTCTTGCGAAGTGATCCGCTGTTAGTCTCGGCGAGCCTAAACAAAGAATGTGAATAAACCAGAAGGTTTGTCGTCTAATGCCTCGTTTTAGCAGTTAACTGGAAAAAAATCGTCTGGCAGCAGTCCAGTAATGGAAGTTCGTGATAGAACAGTCGACTCATACCACAAAGTCTGCACAAGATTCCATTTTGATAATTTTCAAGGAAAGGGCTGCCTGAAAGAAGGAAATTTTAATGTCTTCTTTTAAATGTAATAATTGACAATTATCTGCATGTTTTAAACATCAATTGTTTTGTTTATTTTAACAAGAAAAATGTGGACATTTTATCACAGGTTTGACAAAGAATAGGTTCGTGGTTTACTTTTAGAACAGTTGTGAACAAAAATTGCATATCATTTACAAAAAAATATCCTTCTGGTCTCCTTAAAATTTTTCAATGTGATCTAGATTATCAACACAAAAGATTGCAATATAAAACTATGCATATCCATGGTCACATAATATCAAAATTGAAATGAAAGTAGTTACACAAGATGGAACAACAATCAAGTGTATTTGCTTTGGAACACTGTTCTAATGTTTACTCCAACTCCTGACCTCCAAAAATAAAATAATAAAATTGAAAATGAAGGGCTTTCTGTTTTATTTATTTTCTTAAGATGTGAAAGCACGTCAAATAAGTGTAAAGCTTATGAATATAATGAAGTTGATGACAACAGTGCATTCATGTATATGCATGCATGCATGCTTTTAACATTTCTCTGTCATCTGATATGAATGTCTCAAAAACAAAAGTCGTACATAAATTGCATAAATAGCCACTGTAGTTTCAGACAACCTGAATTGTAAATCACTAATGTCTACAGTCCAGATACCTAATCACTTGATTTGGATCTGACTCAAAACCTCTCCACATCTAGCACTTATTTTCAAAACAGCAACAGGATCAGCTCTTGTTTTACCGATGTTGACAATGGCAATTGGCTTGCCTTCATCATGTGCCTTGATAATAAACCGATAGCCTGAGTAAACCTGAAAAATTTTAAATGCATAATAAGCTTATAAATCTTTTGTGCAAACAAATATTAACAGAATTTTAGTTTATGGTGTGTGTCATATAGACACAAAATAAAAATTTGTTGTTACTGAATCTGAAGTAAGAGATTTCATGACCTGCCTTGCTTTTCACTTCCTTGCTTTTTATTAGTCATCAGTACTGTTCATCCTTCTGTCCTTTGTATGTTTTCCATGTCTTGTTCTTGTCTCAAGCGCTAAGAGCACACTCTTTACAAGAATGAGTATGCACTATACAAATCACATTTTATTATTATTTCCCACACACTTTCCTCCATCCTAAATAATCTAGATAAAACATGAAACATAATTTGTTTCTTTGTTCTTACAACAAACTGGGGAAGCCGACCATGAAAACTTACAATTTTCTGTTTAAGGTTTATTTAACCACATAATAACATTTCTCAAAATGTCTCCACCTGATAAAACAAGATTCACAAATTACTTATAAGCCAGCACATTCTTACCTCCAAAGAGGATCCAACCACAAGCACTGCATCACTTTCTGAGAGTCTGTCAAAGACAAACTGAACTGTGGGTCTTGGCACATTGTCACCAAAGAAAATAATATCTGGCTTCAGAATTCCTCCACAATGCTGGCATTCAGGAACCTGGTGATGTTTTTTGAAATCAAATTTTATTATAAAGCTTTGGAAATATACAGAACGAAAGTTTGCTTATCTGGTTCAGAATGGAAAGGGCTGGAAGAAACTAAGAGACATCTACAGCTGAACAGTCTCAAAGAAGTACAACAGTAGGAAAATAATGTTAATCTTCCCTCTCAAAGTTTCACAAAAGGGACTGTATAGTAAATCATTAAGATGGAAAAAATAAAGAGAAAGAGATGTTTACATTTTTCCTTTAAAGATTGTTAGGAATCTTACTTCATACTGCAAGCAAACAATAACAACTGGTTTTTGGAAGGAATAAAAAGAGTTAAAAGACACGTCTTATTTTTTTTTTCGTCATAAACGACTACTAGTAAAAGGCATAAAAAGTTTGAGGACAATAAGAAAAACAAAAAAACTTTACATTCCTAGCATTTAAAAAGGAAGCAAAATAAAAAGTTACAATATGAACCAGGCAATAGGAGCAATCTGCAAATACAGTTGTTATCTACCTTAAAACCTTTGATTTGTTCAGCTGTGAGACTGACATCTCCATCAGGTGCCATTGTCACAGAGGATGCATGCCATGTAGGATTTTGAGCTTCAATCTGTTTCTGGATATCTGTGCGTAATGAAACATTTTGGCAAGAAAGACAGACAACCCGATGTGCACTGCCATGTAACTCTGTCACCCGCAGACTTTGTGCCTTGTAGTGCAGAGCATCGACATTCTGTGTCACTAACCTGTTTAAAAAGAAAGTCTATATTAGCTGCAATCAAGGCTTTTTTTTTTTGGAAGTCTCCACAACTTTGTTAATGCCAATGACGTGTGTTGGAGATTTTCATTTCATACTGTTTCATACTGTTGACAAGCTGGCTTGGCTAGAAATGAAAACCAGAACTTTTCCTTTCATTAAAATCTAAAAGAGGCTAGAAAAACTCAAAAAAGACAATTATTTTGTTATTCTACAAATACTGAAGGTGGTGAGGGTTGGAGACATTTGGTGAATAAGGTGTCTTGGCATCACTGCTCAGTTTCTCTAGTCATTCAAATAGAAGATCATGAATTTATTTATTTTTACTTATTTGAGCTTTCATATCACCTGACTTCATAAAATATACTGAAGAACTGATCCATTTTAAAACAAATGCCATAAATTCCAGGCAGGTGTGAGGAGAAGGAGAGGGGGAACATGCCATTATCTTTTCGCGTGCATGTTGAAAACATTTATACTGCTGCAAAAACAATACAAATGCCTTTAATACAGAAAGCTATTTTGACACGTTTCTCGTCTGTAAATTAAAAACCCTACTCATTCAACACACAACCTTATAAGTACTAATTTTAACGTACCAATGAATTTTCTCATGCTTTTCCCATTCACTTAAAACTTTATGACCTGTGTTTGGAAAGAAGGAAGAAAACCTAGGCCATCCTACATAGTTCCGGGCCCAGTATCTCTGTCTTATATCTGCACTTTTGAGGAAATCTGTGTATTGCACAGGTCGATTAGTGCTTGTCGCGTACAGCCCGACACCTTCAGATCTGTAATCTGGGATACCACTTTCTGTCGAAATTCCCGCGCCCGTGAGAACCAAAATCTTTTCATTAGCATCGACAAAGTTTTGGAGTTTATGCATGTCATCCGTAGTAACATCGTTGCAAGGCGGCACGAAGGGTAAACAGTTTTGTTCTTGCGGTAGCCGCTCTCGACTACTGAAGCAGACGACATTTTGGAAGCCTTGCTTTCGTAACCAGGATTTTGTCAACACAAAAAACGATCGAGCCATAGGCGTTGGAAAAAAAAAACTGTACGAACTTTCTGCCCTGTCTTTTTCTTTTCTGTGATCGAAAAAAACTCAAAACTGACCGAAAGCAAATAATACTTGTAAAAAAAATTTGGAAAAAAGACCACTGAGCAAACTTCGATAATCTTTCGCGGAAGTATGGCTCCTTTATATAAGAGTAGCCTCCCTCAGTAACAAGCTGGCCAGTTGACGGACAAGAAAGAAGAATGGTCTCCTTATTACATTATGTTCAATATATGTATATACTCCATAGTCATTGTCTAGTGTGTCTTCAAGTCTTTGTGACCTCATAAAGCGCAAAATATCTTCTAATAACCTAGCACATGGTTATTTTTATGGTGATCTCTCACACTCTCTCCTGGATAGCTTTTTGTATTCGCCGTGAAGTCTCGATGTGCTGATGACGCGAGAGCTCTCATACCTACTGAGGTGCAAAAGTAAACATTTACAGATCTGCCGAATGTCGTTTCGTCTAAGGATCATCATAAAGGACCGGGTGGGCATAATCAAGCCACGTCACTTAAAAAAAATCTACCGAAATATTGAAATATTAAAAATAATCAGTATAATGTAAATGTTCTGATCTGCGCCACAGTGCAAAGTTTTTGTTTTTATTCTCCAATCTTCCCTCCCATAGTAGGGGCGCAAGGACAAATAGGGTAGAGTTGTGCGTCGCTTAGGCTAAAAGTCAAACGCTTAACTTCCACGTTGCATTCAAGTGAGAGAAAACCTGCAGCTGTGAGAGCAAGGACCGTGGTATGAAAACACTGTAAAACAATTAAAACAACAGTTGCATGGCAGCAATATGGCGAAAGATTTGTTTTCTTTTCAACAGGGGCAAGAGGGGAAGTAGGTCTGTCGAGGATGTGCACGTCATTTTTGTCGCGTCAAAGGCTATTTGTTAAAAAAATTAATTTTCGCAAAATAATCTTTCGCATTTCACAGCCTCAAAATTTCATTGTATAAAATATATAAAAATCATGGTCTTAAACACTTGACGATCGGTACTCCGGGTGAGGAGTTTACCTACAGTCCTCCAGGGGGCTTGCAGGTGAACAAGGTATACTCAGTAATTCCAGAACATTCTTTAACCCTCCACAAAAATGAAAAAGTTTGGGATGGTTAAGAATTAGTTTAGGTTCATAAGTTTATTTGTGCATGTGCAAACAGAAAATTGTACATCAGGAAAAAAGGTCTTATTACTATACACTGTATACTACATAATCTTTTAGGAGTTTATTCGATCATTACAAACTACAAACGGATGTTTCGCCCTACTTTTCATAGTACACAACACCACAAACAGGCGGAATGAGGTGACTCAGGACAACAGTATCAGGCAGGCTGGGGTTGTAATGCTGCAAAAGTGTGACACTCAGTAGGCAAGGGTCAGTGCGACTTTGGGTGTTGGGAGGATGTGGTCTCATGTTTGACAATACTCGAGGACGATTTCACAGACGTGCGGTGAATGTGTGTGGACCGAGATGGCACTGAGTCAATAACCGAGCTCCCTTTCATTGTCAGTGTTTACCAGCGCTTATCGGTTGAATGTGCAAAAGCCATTAGCTTATAAAGATAGTGTGACCCACTGTTTGTGGTTGATTGCGACTTTAAAAAAAAATCAGGTTTAAGAAATGCATAAAGTGCGTTTTAAGAAAGCATCTTTTTCTATCACGGTGCACGTTTGTAGATCAATTACTCTTACCTGGATAGTTAGTTCCCTTATAAATCTTCAGGTGGCAGTGTGTATAACATCTGTCCCTGGAGACAGTGACTATGAAAGCAGAGAGTGGTCTCTCGTCCCCAAGAGTCAGCGGCGAGATTTTTTAACGTGTGTGCCCTATAGTGGAGGCGTCAGAGATTTTTCATATATTGGTGCTCTCTCTCTATATATATATTTTCTTGGTTCAGTGGAAAATTAGGGTCCAGAGACTGTAATTAATAGTTTTGGTAAAAGCAGTATCAAGTTTGACAATCAAACTGAGAAAAAGAAACATTTTATTGGAATATTTGATAATTAGAGTTGCTGAATAATTAGTAACTTTACGGATATGCATTAAAAATTATTTAAAAAAACCTATTGTACATTTTCTCCTTTTAAAGGAACTTAAAACCAACAACAGTTTAAATCATTGATTCGCTGAACACAGGTTCTCTGACTGGAATACAATACAAATTCCTTAAATCTCCCCTTCCACTAAGTCCTTTCCGCCATCCTAGCAAACCATTCCTGTAAGATGCAGATGTCATATTGCGATTCCCTGGGGCCGTGGTTATGAAGTGAGGGTTAGGCGTTGCAACATGGGAAATTCAAGGACTACAGTATTGTAAAGGTGTCCCACGGTGAAGAAACCCCAAGTAGTGTCCGCGGGGTCTCGAGACCGCTTTACAACTTCTAAAACATCACTCTTTTCCTTAAGTTTCACATGTTGCTCAGGGCAACGACTTACCTTTTCTTCATGACTACGACCCCTGGTGCTAAATGCTGTGTCACACTCCTAACCCCGACAGTCCACCCCATCTTATATTCTTACCTCGGAGCACAATGCCCCTCACTTCACTTTCTCCAAGGGTCAAGAAAAGTAAGTAGATTTCTTCTCTTTATCGCTAGATATAAGAACTTAGGAAAGTTACACAATATTATCTCATTTTCGTTGTCTATGATACACATAGCTCTGTGCGTGTTGTAAAAGCATACAAAAAGTAAAACCTCAGGTAACTTTGCAACTTTTCAACTGATGCAGTCAAATATATTTTTGATTGTTTTATATCTAGA
Source organism: Pomacea maculata (assembly GCA_004794325.1). Classification (NCBI taxonomy): domain Eukaryota; kingdom Metazoa; phylum Mollusca; class Gastropoda; order Architaenioglossa; family Ampullariidae; genus Pomacea; species Pomacea maculata. Next base: position 8,966 of record SRHC01002562.1, read on the forward strand.
TATGTATTTATTGCCAAAAAAAAAAAGAATTGGAAAGGTCACCTTCATGTGTTCTACATCTTTATCAATGGTGTTGCACCAACAGTGAGTAATTGCTTAAAAATCTGTATTAGGGAATTTGTGTGGATGAACAGCAATTTCTCATGATTAATATTGTGAATAACAAAATGTCCATTTTTTCACTGCACAACATTTCTGCAGCATTTTTACAGGTAGACAAAAAGGCTTTGTCACTGACATGATGACTGCGAAGCAAGTAATTAAAAGGTAAGTGAAACATCTACAGCGAGACTCCATTCATGATGTAAACAAATAAAGACCCAACACATCTTACCATCTCACAAAAACCTTCAGGGAATACAATTCTACTGGAAGGAGCATTTAATTTACTGTAAGTTTTGTTACCCTAATAATATCCCTTCATTTTATTATTACAATATAAACTCTGTGTGAGTTCTTAAAGCATACAAAATAAAAACATCAGGTGTATCTGCAACTGATACACTTTTCCGTTGAAGTAGTTGGACGTATGTACAATTCTTATGTGAAGAAATATTTAGATATATCTCGTTGTAACATTTATGAAAACCAAATATCCACTAACAATTGCTCTTCTTTTCTCTACAACGGTTATTGCAGTATGGACGGCACACAGAAGACAGTTTAAAAAATATTCAGCAACGATCGTCGTTATCTTGAATATTTATTTTGCAGTAACTGTCATATTGACTGAAGAAAAACGGGGTTTCTTAAGCTTCAGTAATTGTAATCTGAACATGCTTTCTTTCTTTCTTTCTTCAATGAGTTCAACATCAAATGAACCAGTTTATGTAAGCGACATAGCACCTATGGTGAAGGACCAGGCACTGACCCCTCATCCATATGGCTTAGACTGGGAGCAACAGCTCGCTGACATCCAGGCGCTGACACTACATCACGATGATGTTATTATTTGCGCCTATCCTAAAGCAGGTGACGAGCTGTAATTTTAAATAATTTCACACTTGTAATAAGTCTCATCCATAATTTCTTTAATAACTGGGTAAATTATATGGTCTTGTATCGCGAGAACAATAAGGATCATTTTATTATTTTATTAGGAGGTTTGAGGTTTAATCAATTATTAGAAAAGTATTGCAGTCGATTGATCCTTTCAAAAACATTTTGAGATTTAAAATTCTCCATAGAAAAAAAAAACATTTAACATGAAATTTGTAATCTAAGAAGGTGACTATATTTTTATCTGGGCTGTAGGTACACACTGGCTGTGGGAGGTGTGTCACATGCTGCGCCACGGGGGTGTACAGTACGAAACCCGCGCCAAAGAACACCTGATGATGGAGTATGTCCCTAAGGACGCACTCGCGAAACAGGACCCCCCTCGCATCTTCAATACACATCTTTATTTCTCATTACTTGTACCCGAACAAATAAAACAGAAAAAGGTCAAGCTGGTGCATGTTTACCGCAATCCTAAAGATTCTGTGGTGTCCATGTTCTTCCATTACAGACAGATACCGCGTTACCCACAGGACTTGAGAGAGTTTGTCCAACTATTTCTGAGAGGCGAAGGTACCTGACTGAACAGGGTTTTAGTTTTTAGTTTTAGAGTTACAGACTGTTGAAGAGTTAATTGCTTGTAGCCAGCTTTAAACCTAAGATGATGTTAAACATTGCAGTTTACAACTTAGCATCAAAATTTCAACAAAACTAAACTAGAACAACAGCATCGAAACCATGATATGTGTCCGGAAAAGTTCTAACAATTCATTTTACAATGGAACCAATTTTAAGAAAAAGGTGACATTTTTAGGTTTAATTACACTGGTCAACACTCAAAAGTATTTAGAAGACAACCTGTACAGATGTTCTGGGGAAGACGGAAAGAAAACAAGGAATGGATGACCCCAGAGACATGGGAAAAAATTGAACCAAGAAAGGGACTAAAACAGAAGCTCAACCAGTGTCAAGATCAACAAGAGAAAGAAGATCTCAGAGCTGAATATTGGGAAGCCAACCGCCAAGTGAAAAGGTCTGTCAGGGAGGACAAGAGACGCTTCACCCATGAACTGACAGAGGAAGCAGAGACAGCAGCTATACAGGGAAACATGCAGCGACTATACAAAATAACACAAACTCTGTCAGGCAGGAACATCAACTCAAACATGCCAGTGAAAGACAAAGACGGCAAGACCATAACAAACGATGCAGAACAAAGAGACCTCTGGATGGAACACTTTGAAGAGATCCTGAATCGACCTCTTCTATCATCTTTACCTGACATAGCACCAGCAACAAGAAATTCATGTCAACACCAGCCCTCCCACTAAGACAGAAATCATCAAAGCTGTCAAAAGCAAGAAAAGTGGCAAAGCAGCAGGTCCGGATGCCAAACCCCCACACGCATTAAAGGCAGAACCGGAAGCAACAGCAACACATTTTACAGCACCTTCTACACAAGATCTGGGAACAAGAGCTAGTTCCAACAATCTGGAAACTAGGCCACCTAGTCAAACTGAGTTACTGAAAAGGGAGACCTCTCTCAGTGCAACAATTTGCGGGGGATAATGCTGCTGTCCATTTCCAGTAAATTTCTATCAAGGGTAATTCTAGAGAGGCTGACGAAGGCACTAGACAAGAGACTGAGACCAGAACAAGCAGGGTTTCACCAGGATAGATCATGCACTGACCACATTGCCACTCTCCGTATTATCATGGAACAGTCTATTTAGTGGCAATCCTCCCTCTATATAGCATTTGTGAACTTCGAGAAGGCATTTGACAGTGTAGACAGGTACGTTATCTGGAGGCTGATGATCCACTATGTCGTTCCACCTAAGCTCATAAACATCATCCAAAGTCTGTACGAAGACTCGTCCTGCCAAGTTATTCATAATGGCAAACGCACTAAATCTTTTGTAGTGAAGACCGGCGTAAGACAGGGTTGAATATTATCACCAACAATCTTCCTGATGATCATAGACTGGATTATGCGCAAGACAAACTACGACAACAATACCGGTATCCAATGGACCTTCACCAAACAGCTAGAGGATCTGGACTTTGTAGATGACATCAGTCTTCTATCTCATCGGCAACAACATGCACAAGCAAAACTGAGTAAGCTAGCAGAGGAAGCAGAGAAGATTGGCTTAAAAGTGAACAGAAAGAAGATTGAAGTGATGAGAATCAACAACAAGCAGGAACTTCTAATCCAGCTTCAAGGAGAGAACATCCTGGAATCAGACCACTTCACTTATCTGGGGAGCATTGTCAACAAAGACGGTGGAGCGGACGATGACATCAAAAGCCGCATGAACAAGGCCAGGCATGCTTTCAACAGCCTACGGCTCATCTGGAACTCCCGAGTATTATCATTCAGCAGTTAGACCCGCATCTTCAACACCAATGTGAATATAGTCCTACTGTATGGTTCTGAAACCTGGAGAGTGACAACCACTATCAACAACAAGCTCCAGACCTTTACAAACCGATGCCTGCGCCATATTCTGGGAATAAGATGGCCTGAAAAGATCTACAACAGCAGCCTGTGGGGAAAAACCAACCAGAATGTCACTATTTTTCATTTATGACTGTTAGTGTTAACAGTCACGATGCAATCATAATTTAGTGCAAGAACTTGCCAGTAATAGTATTTAGTACTCCACATGTTCGATACATTAATGTAGGTAATTTAACCATACGTTATGTCAAAATATTTATTTCGCTTATCTCAAAAGTGAGGTTGGAAAACATTATAATCACAATTTTCTTTTCTTTTTTTCTTTTTAAATGATAGGGAGAATAAAAAGACATACAGTCTCCAAAACGACTTACTTAATAGTGTGTCCAATAAATTATCTTTTTTGTTCTCTCTATTTTAACTGTTGTTAGTGTCGTTTGGGGACTATGCGAGGTACCTGCAGCAGATGAAGACATTCATGAAGGAAAACCCTGACCACCCTGTTGTGAACGTGTCTTTTGAGGAGACCAAGCGGGTACGTGACAACTTTTGGTCAACAATCCACAGATAGACAGGAACATTAACTGAATACTCTACCTTCTCGGAGGATTGATAAAAAAGTTTTTTAAAACAACAAAAACGTCGCGGACGCTGGAAATGATAACCGTTAGATAATTATTATAAACTAAAAAGGAACGAAATAAACTCTGAGTGGGGAAAGTGGTGAGGGATTTGAGGAGGAGAACAAAGTCTCTTATCTTAGTGGTCATAGTAAACTGTAAGTAATTAAGTCTCTTAGCTCAGTGACCTTAGTAAGTGTAGTTTTACATTACCTGGTAAATCAGGGACCCAACATGGCGCATATTCACGAAGCACGTTAAAATCTTGTTACCCTATCCGAACAGGGTAAATCGGCTAACCGGAGATAGTGGCTCAAAGCCCTTATTCATGGAATAGGGGTAGAACTATCCGAACTTCTTTACCAGCAGTCACTTTTTTCGGAGGTGTCGCTTTTTGATAATTTTTCTCCCACCGGGGTAAAATATGGCGGAGATCACAATTGATTTAGTTCAACCAAAGCTAATACTGATTTTTGTTGTAGGCCAAAAAAATAATGGAGATATAGTATAATGTACAGAACACTTTTAGTAAGTATTTTTCATTGAATTCTATGGAAAAGAAGACATCATAAAAATAGATTAAAATTTTTTAACCTTTTATCCGTAATTCTTCCTATTTCGATCGGTTTAGTAACTTGACTTCCTTAGGGGTAATTTTATTCATTGATGCCAATGAGTACGAGACCTGATGGATGGGCAGAGGTGGATGGAGTTTTCTAGTCACTGGCCTGGGAGGACTTGAGCTTCACAACAAACTCAGGCTGCACTTCCCATCTTGGACTAGTGGTTTGCAAAGGAGACAAGCAGACAAAGAAGCATGCAGACTCACAAAAGCAAAAGAAAAACATACTAAAGGAAGACAAATATAAAGGAAGAGAATAAGAGGTACAAGAACGCTTATTGTCCTCCTTCTTTGCAGGATCCAGTGGGTGTGGTCAGGCGCCTGGCTGAGTTGATGCAAGTGGACGCGAGCGAGAAGCTGTGCGAGGACATTGCAGTGGCCTGTGGCTTCCAGAAGATGAAGATGGTGGACGATACGCTTAAGCAATATTTGGAGACTCCTCTCATCGCATTAAGCCATAAAGTATACAGAAAAGGTAACTTAAAGTTTTTCTTAACAGTGAGAATGTTTGGTCAAACGTGGCTTAGTTGTGCGTGTGTGTGCGCATGTGTGTGTGTGTGCGTGCGCGAAAGTGTGTGTGAGAGCGTGTGAGTGCGTTTTGTATTAAAAGATAGATCGTCTTAAATGGTAGCATGGGTAGATCTCTGAATATTTTCCCAAATCCATATGAACAACCCACAAGTCTAGGTCACATCTCAACGCACAAGTAAAGGTGAAATGTCTGACGTCACGAATGTACATATAATGGCAAACTCATTGAAGACTACAAGCAGCAAAGAAGTGTGTGTGTGTTGGGGGGCGGGGATGCTCGTGTATATCCTTTCCTACACACCCCCTCTGTGCAGATGTCCATGCATGTTTCACCACCTTTCTCAGCTAGGTGTCTGAATATGTCGCTATTTGTTTCTAAGGGGAAGTTGGAGACTGGAAAAACTACCTGACTGTGGCGGAGAGCGAGATGATCGACAAATATATTGCGGAAGGACTGAAAGACTGCACTCTCTTCAAACTTGAGTATGAGTAGAGCAGCACAATGACAAGAAGGGAGGTCACTGTGATGAGCAGTTCAACTGCAGGTGCGAGAAATCATGAAGCTACAAAGACAACAAAGATCCGGAGCTGCATGCCCAAGAAATTATTTCAATCCTTTGTAAATGTCGATAATCGGGAAAAATCATTGAGAAATATTCCGCATCAATATTTAGTGTGGTATTGACGTAGATATTTCATTGATAAAAATATGGAAACGCCACTGGTGTCTACTTTTCGGAATGCTCATATAAAGGATGTCACATGTGTCAGATCTCGTGTCTGTTTGCAACTTTTGTTTCTTCTCTATTTTTTACGGTTCTCAAAATTCCCGTATCTCCCTCTTTCACTTAACGCACACTCGCAGGACACCATGATCCTCTACTTGCAACAGTCATAAATAATAACTGAAATGTTGAGTGACAAGCAAAAAAGGTCAATGCGGGACACTCAGAACACATGTAGTATACCACGGGACGGGAGGGCCTATATGGACGATTTCGGAGAATTATGCATGCACGTGACCTCCACCCTCAGCCAAGGGTCGACCACTTCCGGTTTGGTATTTGCTGTTGATTCACGTAGCGTTCTTTGTAATATCGGTTCATACAATTTTAAAAAAGATCGTCGACATCAGTGTTTAGCTTAGTGTACAGTTCAAGCTAATAAGTATCCAACATTATCCTTTTATGTATTTCCAAAGAACGAAAAAATGAAAACGTTTGGACTGGTTTCTCACTACACAGCTACAAACAGAAAATTGTGCATTAGGAAAAAAATCTTATTACTATACACTGGATACTACACAATGTTTTAGGAGTTTACTCATTACAAACTACAAACGGATGTTTCGCCCTACTTTTCATAGCACAGAACATCACAAACAGGCGGAATGAGGTGACTCACAGGACAACAGTATCACTGTATCAGGCAGGCTGGGGTTGTATATGTTGCAAAAGTGTGACACTCAGTAGGCAAGGGTCAGTTCGACTTTGGGTGTTGGGACGATGTGGTCTCATGTTTGACAATACTCAAGGACGATTTCACAGACGTGCGGTGAATGTGTGTGGACCGAGATGGCACTGAGTCCAAATAACCGGGCTCGCTTTCATGGTTGTCAGTGTTTACCAACGATTATCCGGTGAATGTGCAAAAGCAATTAGCTTATAAAGATAGTGTGACCCAATGTTTGTGGTTAATTGCGACTTTTTGCAACAACAACAAAAAAAAAAAACCCCATCATGTTTAAGAAATGCATAAAGTGCGTTTTCAGAAAGCATCTTTGTCTACCACGAGTATAAAGTTTTGACAATCAAACTGAGAAAAAGAAACATTTTATTAGATTATTTGACAGAGTTGCTGAATAATCAGTAGCTTTCTGGGTATGCATTAAGAATTAGTTTTTTTCACAGAAACTATTGTATATTTTTAATAACTGCTGTACCACATTTTAAAATATAATGAAATATATGAAGGGTCTGAAAAGAGGCAGATTTTCTTGTTCTTTTTACAGCAACACACAAATGTCCATGGACCTGCATGAGTGTGGGCGTCTGCCAATACGTCTGACAATACGACACCCGGTGGGCAAAGTGTACAAGAAAAATCTATAAACAGTTTTTATATCTTTGTTTACTGCCATTAGTGTGCATAGATCACATAAAAACTTGCTGTGATGTCGTATAGATGTAATGGAAAGTGTACACTTGACTGGGGCCTGTGACTAGCAGAGCTGAGATCCGAACCACCTCACAGAAAATCGTACGTAAAGCTCGCCAAAATTTAGTCGCGATTTTTTTGTTTGTTTGTTTGTTTTTTTTTTTGCATAAACTTATGTACATGTGGCACTGATCTTAATGTTAAAGCTGCGTGTCTTTATTGAAAACAAGTCTTACATGCACTAAAACTGTTAAACAGTCGTGGTGCCTGACTATTGATGCCTCAGGCAGTCGCTTTCCACTGCTACTCCTTTGGTAAGCAGGCGACCATCTTTAGCAAAGGAACTTAAAACCAACAACAGTTTAGATCATTGATTCGCTGAACACAGGTTCTCTGGAATACAGTAAAAATTCCTTAAATCTGGGTAGTTGTTAAATTCCACTTAGCCCCTTTCCTCCATCCTAGCAAACTGTTCCTGTAAGACACAGATGTCATACTGCGATTATCTGGAGCCGTGGTTATGAAGTGAGGGTTAGGCGTTGCCCTTGTCCTTAAGTTTCACATGTTGCTCATGGCAACGACTTACCTTCGCTTCATGACTACGACCCCGGGTGCTAAAGTGCTGTGTCACACTCCTAACCCCGACAGTCTTATATTCTTACCTCGGAGCACAATGCCCCTCAGTCCACTTTCTCCAAGAGTCAAGAAAAGTAAGTACATTTAATTCCATGCATTACTTTCATTAGTCGTCGCTGATAATACAAGTACAAATTGCTTATTTTGTCAGGCATTTTGGGTCCATTCAAAAAGATTTAGCATACAACATATTACAGGGAATAATACACAATCGACTAAGAATATCTTGTAGTGTAGAAAAGTATTTCTTCTCTTTATCGTTAGTTATAAGAACTTAGCAAATTACACAATATTATCTCATTTTTGTTTACACCAACATCAGTAGTTTAAAACTAGTAGTTCTGTTGTAATACTGTTTTGGAATTAAACCTTTTCCTCGATCTATCAGACATGGACAGCAAGATATCAAATGAAACTCATCCTCTTCATCGATATGACACACGGGGCACCTCTTACTTATATTATTGTCAGAATGTGAGGCATGTGACATAATGTCTGAAATTTCAAATTTAAGAGCATTTTTAGAAAATCTATTACCATCTAAATTAAAACACATGTGGCGCAGAATTAATTGACTTATAAAAAACTAATTGTTTATGTTGTTGGTGATATAATTCCATTCATTGCCAGTGACAATCAATTATCTTTTGCTTAAAACATTTAGTAAACTGCTAGTTGCTTCCACTCCTCGATTTAGCCACAAGTGTCCAAAACAATACTAAAAAGAATGTCCAACCTCTAATCTCCACTTCTGCTTCCCATCACTGTCCAGTTCTTGTAACATTTTTGCAGTCTCTCCCTGCAAGTCTGTATTGCTCCATTTTTTCTATTTTTAGGCAGCATCTTACACAACGTAGTATATGTTAACGAAAAAGGGGTATCTTCCCAAATCCCCATATATCGACATGTTAATAACAAAGTAATAACATAGAGACCGATTTGCTTAGTCCAACCTTCTGTAATCTTAGCCAAATACAATAACTCCTGACTTCAACAATGATCGACACTTAAACTAGTCCACCTTGGATGAAAGATGTGGCATCTTTAAGATCTTTTATGAGCCTTCTAACGACTACCCAAAGTTAGTGTTTAGGGGTAGAAACTCTTTTGTGAGGGCCAAGGAAGATTATTAAGTATTAATGCAATACTCAATTGTCACATGTAACAACATCGTTTTCGTGATTTTAACATCTTTAACAGCCAGATATTCTTTCTTTTATTGCACAAAACTAACTTCATCAATATTTTTTTTACATGGGAACGAAAAGTGTTTTGACTGACATGCTGATGATGAAACAATTATTAGGTAAGTGTGGCGGGTCTACCAGACTCCACTCGTAATGTAAACAAGCCAAGGCCAACACATGTCACCACCTGACCACATGCAGACAACACTGGTCCCTGCATTCAACACTTTGTTTATGATGTGTTTTATTGCTGTAGTAATCTCATTGCAGTCTATGATACACATAGTTCTGTGAGTGTTCTAAAAGCAAACAAAAATAAAAACCTCAGGTGAGTTTGTGCAATTTTTCTTCTGATGCAATCGAATGCATTTACGGTTATTATCTATACATTGCTCAAAAAATGGAAAGGTCATATATTTTCGACATTTTTATTAATCATGTTGCACTAACAGTAACTGCTTGAAAATCTGTCAGGGAATTTGTGTGGATGAACAGTGACAATCCAGTTTGAACTGAGTACAGCAGTCAAGTAGCCAAAAAAAAAAAAAAAAGTAAATGCGTGCAATTGCAACATATCCACATGACAAGGCAGATTGGAATAGAAGAAAACACACAGTGCATGGACACACGTGGTGGCGTGGAATGACATGTGCTAATTAACTGTTTAAATTGTATGGGTTTTGTTATAACTGCACGCTGGGGTAACATAATGGAATATAAAATCGCTGGATTCATAATCACATTGTTTTCCTAAACTGCAATATTTTTAATTTTTGCTCCTGAATATTAAGTGCAATGCCTTCTTTGTTTAGTTCGCAATGAATGAAAAATCAAACGGACCTGAAAACATCAGGACATTCTTGGTGAAGGACCAGGTACTGCCGCCTCAACCATTTGGGTTAGACTGGGAGCAACAGGTTGTCAACATCCAGTCGATGAAAGTTCGCGACGATGACCTTATTATCTGCGCCTATCCTAAAGCAGGTGACGTGCTGTCGTCTTGAAACTTTGTGTGTGAGTGTGTGAGTGTGTGTGTCGCTGGCGTCACCCAGCTGAATGACAGCGGTATTGAAAACTTTTTCAAAGTCTAATGCGGTGCAAACTTTTTTTTAATAACTCTGAAAACCTCAATGCAAAAAACTATTTCATAAAGTCTGGGTGAATACCTGTATTCCGTACTCGACACACACGCCAACAAACATCACTATGCATAATTAGAAGCTACACTTGTGACCTCACGATCTTAATCAACAGATGCTCTTAACTCTTCCATCGCCTGCTTCCTTCACAAATGAACCAGTCAAGCAAGTCCCTACATCAGAGTTGTTTATATCTTTAATTCTGGTCTTACTTAAGGCACACACTGGCTGTGGGAGATATGCCACATGCTGCTTCATGGGAGAGTGGAATATGAAACCCGAGCCAAAGAACACCTGATGATGGAGTTTGTCTCGAAGGAGGCTCTCGCAAACGATGATTCCCCGCGCATCTTCAACACACATCTTTATTTCTCATTATTCATGACTGAGAAAATGAAAGAGAAGAAGGTCAAGCTGGTGCATGTTTACCGCAATCCAAAAGATACTGTAATGTCCTTGTACTTCCATTACCGACAGCTCCTGTGGCACTCGGAGGACTTGAGAGAGTTTGTTCAAGAGTTCCTGAGAGGCGAAGGTACCTGATTTAATATAGTTTTATTGATAGTATGGATTTAAATATGTATATGTTTAAACGGTCAGAGTTAATTGTAACCAGCAATAATAAAGTCAAACAATGCAGATACAATCTGACAGCAAGAGTTCCCAACATTTGCTTATATAATTATCTGTGTGTATGAGAGTGTAAGAATATATGGAACATATTTTTCTATAGGTTTTTGATATTTGCAATCTAATTTACCTACACATTTTAAGGAAATCTGCATCTTCTCTGCTTTAATGGTAATGTTGTCAAACCACAACAAATATTTATATGGTCATTATATGGTATATTCTTGCACCTTTGTTGTATCAATGTGTTTCAAGCAATAAAAGAAATGTCGTGTCATGTCATGTCTCTCTAAGATATACTACCTTCGAATGTTCTTCAGACAATGTTTAAATATGTTCATGAATTCTATTTTTGTCCTTCATATGTTAACTGTTGTTAGTGTCGTTTGGGGACTATGTGAGGTACCTGCAGCAGATGGAGGAATTCATGAAGGAAAACCCTGACCACCCTGTTCTGAACGTGTCTTTTGAGGAGACCAAGCGGGTACGTGACAACGTTTGGTCAACAATTCACAGATGGACAGGAACATTAACTGAATATTATGTCTTCTCGAAAGACTGCAAAAAAGTTTTTAAAAGTCGTGGTCGCTGGAAATGAATATCGTGAATTAAAAGTAAGAATGCTTTTTACTTTAGAAGTTTGTTCGTCAACCTCAGCCCAAATGACACATACTAGAAAAAACAAAAAACGGTAAAAGGAATAAAAAATAGAAGTATAAAACAATAGAATGAGAAGGTAAAGTGATGTGCATTGTCCTCATTCTTTGCAGAATCCAGTGGGTGTGGTCAGGCGTCTGGCTGAGTTGATGCAAGTGGACGCGAGCGAGAAGCTGTGCGAGGACATTGTGGCAGCCTGTAGCTTCCAGAAGATGAAGATGGTGGACGATACGCTTAAGCAATATTTGCAGACTCCTCTCATCACATTTAGCCAGAAACTATACAGAAAAGGTAACTTAAAGTTTCTCTTAACAGTGAGAATGTTTGGTCAAACGTGGCTTAGTTGTGCGTGTGTGCGTATGGGTGTGTGTGTGAGAGCGTGTGAGTGCGTTCTGTATTACAGTGCTAGATCTTGAACCCCCCACAAGCCTAGGTCACATTTCCATGGACAGGAAAAGATCAAATGTCTGACGTCACGAATGTACAGATAACGGCATGCGCATTGAAGGCTACAAGCAGCGACTGAGCAAGAACCACATGTTTGTTAAGAGTATCCAAGGGTATTAGTGAAATCATGATTGTGACCTCTGTGCATGGCGATTTTCCCTGTTTTCAAGAACCTCATGCTAGTTTTCCAGCCACCTCGCCAAGTCTCAATTCACGATTTGTTTTCCAAGGGGAAGTTGGAGACTGGAAAAACTATCTGACTGTGGCGGAGAGTGAGATGATCGACAAACATATTGCGGAAGGACTGAAAGACTGCACTCTCTTCAAACTTGAATATGAGTTGTAGAACAAACGAATGTACTGTACTAAGGCCTCGAACAGTCGTCATATCTGGAAGGAATGGTGATATAACATGTGAAGAAAACTTCAGATTGTCAAGATTTCTGGTTTCTAACAGATGTAAGAATAGGCTATTTTTATGAAGGTATATTGTACAAGGGACTAACTGTGCTCTCATAAATGTTGATTCTTCATATTTAATTGCAAGGCTGAAGGTGGCAATAAGAATCAACAATAATCCACTAGCAACTGTTCTAACGTATAATATAAAGAATGATAAGAGTAATAAGCATTTTTTTTTAATACAAACACGGTGACTCATTGATATGTAGCTGCTAAAGTGTTAATGATTCTTTTGAAATTATAGCTATAGAAAAAAAATGAGTTTTTAATAGAATATTGATTTTTTGATTATGTATTATGGATTAAATATGCGTACTATCAAAATAATGTTATACATTCATTTAGCATAAAATTGTAAGTTTATGCGTATCGTTCATGGACTTTTAAAACGTGTTTCAAAATTGATAGCCTTTTTACTGGTGCCCCTATAGACAGAATTTGTAACCTGAATTAAACATAATTAGTATGGAATAGTGTGAGAGTGGACTCAGAGTTCAATCCATTGTCCATAGTTTAATGAAGAGAGCAGCAACAGAAGTGGCAACACATATTCCGGGAACATGTCTTCTTTTATTATTCTTGTGATGCTCAGTTGCTGTTGTCTTTTAATACCTGCAGAATTAAAGTCCAAATTAAAATAATTATTCGCTAAATATAGTTTGTAATTTCAAGTGTTCTTTGGTGAGTTTATTTCATGGCATTTGTCTGGCGCTAGCGGAGAGGTTGAAGCAGGGCCGCCGAGAGCCAGCCCGGGCCTCGGGACAGACGACCTCTCCGGGCCCCTTGTACTTGTAATCGTAAATTATTTTCCCAGTATATAATGTATGTTTACAATTTGAATCTCAATATCTACACTCAAACTCAACTTCTGCATATGTAATGCTTGGGTGTTCTGTCCTTAGAAGACCTTTCTTTAAAAGAAAAAGAAAAGGAGAAGAAGTAAAAAAATCCACTGACCAAGGCCGGACCCCCTTGACAGCCGCGGGCCCGAGTACACCAGACCCCCCTGTCGCCCCCTCTCGTCAGGCCTGGACCGTTGAAGAAAGAAATCGTTCCGCTTTCTTCTTACTTTTGCTAATCAGTTGGCTTTCAAAATGATCAGGCATGAAAAGGAGACAAGTTTTATTTTCAGAACTGCTACAAATATGAAGTGTATAATCAGCAGTCGATGAAGATTATGTGAGATTCACACCGAGTACGTAATAACAACAACAAACTAAAAAAAATACACGACCGAAACGCGTGAACACGAAGATTAAACCATAACTCATATAAAGGGAAGTTTGAAGACAATTTAGAATGACAAATACAGAATAACAAGTAATAATTTACAGGAATAATCAATAGTAATAGTGTTTGTGTGTGTGTGTGATCGTTTTGGGGACCCACGCACCCACACACACACAGAAATTACAAATAATTTTAAAACAGTATTTTTACAGCCGATGCAGTATTTTTTCACAAAGTTAAGCGACATAGTTACGATGAACCTGCATCGAACTCTTTGGAAGTACAAGGTTATTTATTTCACATATGAAACTGTACAAAGCCACAAAATACCATCCTTAATAATTTTTACAACAGGTACGAAGCTGCCTTAAAACAGATTGAAGCAAAAAAAAAAAAGTCTTTGACAAGGTGAACTGAAAATCTCAAAACTTTCACAAACTAAGCTGGACAGGCAAGTCCTTCTCACAGCAGTGTGGATATCGTTCAAGGGCGCCCCCTGTCCTGCGCTGTTCAACATCATCTTGAAGAACACTTAAGAAACCGTTCACGACCATTAGTCACACCTCCATCGGTGGGAGGCCCATATGCAACCTACACTTTGCAGACGACAAAGATCTGATGACAAACACCAACAGCGAACTGAGCAAGCTTACCAACAGACTGATAGTGCCAATGAATATGGAATGGAGACCAGCACTGACAAGAATAAAGTCATGGTCAACATCGAGGGCAACGACAAAGCAGGCATACATGAGCGAAGTACAGCTCAAGAATTTGAAGAATTTAAATAATTGGAAGGCATCTTTTTCACAGATGGCAGTTGCACGGCAGACATCCACATCAGGATTGCAACAGCGACAGCAGCAATGACCAGGCAGAACAGGATTTTGCACAGAAACACCCAGTTTTGCTACAGACTTTATAAATGCCTCGTAGTCCCTGATGTACAGATTCGAGACATGAATTCTGCTTGCTGATTCAGAGAGGAGAATATCCAGACATCCGAGAGCAAGTGCACGAAAATCTGGTGCAGGGAACGTAAAGCCAGTCGCTCGGTATTGGTCACCACTCTCCTCGGACACCGGAAGCCCTTCTCGTAACAGTCTCTCGGCAAACACTTCTCTGGTTTGATCATTAAGCTGTTTTCAACCATCCTTCAGGGTATATCGGATGAAGTGGTCGTCTGGAAGAACTGGCTGGCGAATGATTGGACTGGTGGTTCCATTCAGGATCTGCTCACCACCACTTGAGACAGGGATGTCAGATGCTGCGGTTGTCCAACTGTTCCCTCGCCACCACAACGACGACCAGAAATAACGAACCAACATAGCCACTGGTCAGTTACTACTGGCCAATATATGTATGTGTGTTTGTAGATGTATAGGTATATATTTATGTGCATGTATGTTTTTAAAACGGAAGGAGTGAATGCCACTGACGCAAAGCTGGGGAATGTGGTGTCAACAACTTTTTTAAAACCTTTCCATTCCTCTGCCACCTTTCCAGAAACATTATTTTTTTTAATTCAGAGATCATTTTAGGGGTTTCTTTGTAATTTAGAAAGGGTGAATCCCTCATGCTTTGTGAAACAGCATCTTGTACTGATTTCAGATTTGTCACATAAAAATATCGAGTAACAATGAAACATATTTAGCCTTTAATCTACATGGGAAAATGATTTCATCGAAGGGAAGTAATATAACCCTCATCATTAGGCGGACAATCACTGTCTAGTTCATTTCGCTGCTTGGCGAAGGTTTATGATGAACACTTGAGCAGTTCTGTTCTCAGAGAGAAGTGTTTTGTTTTGACGAGTCTGTGTACTCCAGACGAGGGACGACACCGTTGCTGACGGTGCTGATCTGGAGGGTCGTTCCTGCAGTTTGACAGTTCGATTCCGAGTTGAAGCCCTCGTCGGTTTTCTCCCTTACAGTCTCTAGCATGCTTTCTGTGAAACAGTACAGACAAAATATTTTCACTGTAGTACTCTTGACTACTAGTTCCCTCTATTTCTCCCATCTTTCCCTCCCCCTCCTCTCTCTCTTACATTTGTAGATATCTGAAATCTTTATGTCTAGCCATCTTTCTGTCTTTCCAGTCCGTCCATCCATCTGTCTTTATAACTGTTCAGCTGTCAGCGTCTAATGATGGCGCTATGTTCTGTAAACCTGTCAGCAACTACACTGATTGGGGTGGACCTTTAATTGCACCACTCGACCACATCAACGATTGCATGTCAGCTTACCGTGACGCCGGTTCTCGAAGAAGCAGACGCAGGTGCTTCCAGGGGAACCGCAGGTGGGGCAGATGAGGTCCACGTCAGGCGTGGGCGGGGCAGCAGCCACGCAGCAAGTGAAGTCCTTGCAGTGGTTGACCAGGGTTTGGGCGGCCTCCACTGGCTTGAGCAAGTGCCCCACCCTGCCGAGGACGTCACGGATGAACGCCTTGCGAGCGCGCCGCTGGTTGCAGGAGGCCAGGTTCTCGTAGTACGTGGAGAAGTTGGTGGCGATGATGGCGATGGGCATGGCCAGTATAAGGAGGCCGGTCAGAGCGCAGGCCGACCCGATGAAGTAGCCCACCACGGAGGTCGGGTAGTAGTCGCCGTAACCCACTGTCGTCATGGTGATGATGGCCCACCAAACGGCCATGGGAACATTCTGGAACATGTGGGTTCCAGCGATGAACTCGGCCAGGTAGGCAAAGTTCCCGTAGATGAGGACAGCCATGAAGAGCACGGCCATCAGCAGCCCCAGCTCCTGTCCGCTGGCCTTCATGGACAGGACCATGACCTTCATGGAGTCGAAGCGCTTGGTTAGGTGCAGCACGCGCAAGACCCGCAGTGCCAGCACTGCACGCATGGTCAGGATCAGATACACGTGACCCTGGTTGGCCTCACTGCAAGGAAACCCACACCTTATTTAGTCTCATTGATATAAAGTGAACTTAATTCACATTAGTCTTATTGCAGTAAAGTCCAAACAAATTTTTTTCTTTTTCACCAACCTTATGCCGGGAACGATGAAATCTTCCAGCGCCAGCCCCACCCACATGGTGATGATGAGGAACAGGTCCACAATGTTGAGCGGGGAGAGCAAGAAAATCCGCCGGTTGGGGCACGTGGCCAGCCGGACGAGGGGCTCCAGCGTGAAGAAGACGTTACAGGTGATGTCAAGGTAGTGCAAGACAGCCAACGGCTGCGAGAAGAGCAGCAACTCTTGGGGGGTGAGTGTGGAGCTGTTGGACGAACTCCTCCCAGGTCCTCTGAGCGTGTCCACTGTCTCCAAGGCAAAGATGACGATCGACAGCATCATGAAGACCACATAGGCGAAATTCCATATCTGGAAAAGAGAACATATTTTTCGAGTGTACAAAGGGATTATTTTTTCTATCAAATAATATGCTATTGTCTTTAATTTCATGATAGTAAGGATTCGCGCGCCATTTTGTTCAGGAAAACTTTTTGTCATCGATACGGTGTCTATTGGCAACCAGCTTGTTTACTGACAGCGATTTTTAAAAGGTAAAGACGGTTTCTTGGCTTTTAGGTCGTAAAGAGGGAGAAGTGTTAATGACTTCGCGTATCTGGGTACCAGCTTTGTGAGGGTGGGGCCCATCCATTCCTCCTTGCCTTACCTCCTCTAAATCTCTCAGGAATTAAAGGACAACCTGAGATGCCCACAATGTATAACACACACACACACACACTTTGGTTACGATCTTGTTACCGGCGATCTGCTTTCCCGTATAAACTTTGTAAAACTGGTAAGGGAAGACAATCTGAGCTGATGACCGTGGGTTAAGTTGTGCCACTTGGTCTCCTGTTTCTCCTGTATTCTCCAACAGCCTCCATAATTGAGCGAGTGCACATCCGCTGTTTACTTCGTGCAATTCTGTTTAGATGCTACGTATCACTGATTTTATTTTTCACCTGGTTCGTGAAAGAAGCCTTAACGACTTGGAACTAGAAATGACTAAGAACAGCACTTAGGTTTGATGACAAAAAAATAATTTGCTAACACCTGAACCCCTTTACTTTACTAAAATTGACATTGGTCAATTAATTTTCAATCAGTTCATTTTCTCCCGCTATCACTAACCCTCGCCAATGATTGACAAAAGGACTCCAAGTCGTTGCCGTCGTTTGGTCTATTGGAAGGGGAAATAAGCTGCTTCAAACGGGTTTTGAATCGTTTGTCGTTTTGGGTTCAAAAAAGCAATGTTTTCATTTCAGAAAATATGTCACCCTTCGAATAGAAATTATAGGAGTAATCTACAATATCTAAATAATAAAACAGCATTTTTAAACAAACGTTGCAGTAGCATTTTTGCTTTTAATTTTAGACGCGGCCTGATGAAGATTTGATATTTTTAAGTTTTAAGTTTCGTCATATTTGCTTTCGTTGACTTCATCGCAATGTCTAAAAGCCAGAATATTCCAAATCAAGACTGGTGTTCCCAAGAAAATATGTGGGAGAGAATCAAAGTTCTATGGATGCAGAAAATTAAGTTCTAATTTTATCTCGATGTGAGTGGCGCAATGGAGACGGACTGTGGACTGAGGTCTTAACTGCGAATTCTTGATGCAGTTTTTAACAAGAAAATTTGTCTTATCAATGTCACGTGAGAAGGACTGATTTTCCCGTTTGAGGAAGGAGGTGCGGGTACGGGAGCAGGAAAAGGAAGATATCAATGTGAAGATTTATTAATAACATCAAAGATTGGATGACACAAAACAAAACGATGATAAAACGGACCTTCTTGTTTTGCTCGAGTAAAAGAAATCATTCATCGTTTTTCTGCACTGACTACCCATCCGTTCTCACATTCAGTACAATCTGTCTGTGCTATGTTTTTATTTCTTTGCAGGAAACTACCCTGGCTATATTTCTGAACTTCTCTTCCTCTACATTCCATCCAGACATCTCTGCTCTTTCTCTGATGACCGTATGCTCTTTATTCCTGTCACCAGAACAACCACGTATGGTCACATGATTTTTAGTTACTGTGCTGTAGAGCAATGAAAATCTCCTCCCTTCCATATCCGCCCCCTACCCACCATCAAATCCTTTAAACGTGCTCTAGAAACTCGTCTGTTCCATGAACATTTCTCCTTTCATCAATCAGCTTAGTTGTCAATGGTTGTGATTATACTCTATTGACTAGTCCACCTTCTTCCTTTTATGACACTTTGTTCTCTGATTCATCTAAACTTCTTCTATGATTGTCTTTTGTTTCTTGTCTGCGGGGTTGTTTCTCCTTCAGTCCTTTGCATGCTGTCTATATCTCCTACTTTTCTCAAGAGAGAGCATGCTCCTTCGTAGCCGTGGCTATGCACAGGTTTATTATTATTATTGTTTGGAAGAGGAAAAAAAAACAAAAACAAAAAAATGTTAAAAGATTCAAAATTCAGACCATGATATATGGATACCATACTAATGTTTGAATAATTAAACATAATTTATTTGTCTATCTATCTATATATAGAAAGAGTGAGAGTAATTAAGGATATTTTTACGAATTTGTTTTGGTGTTACATTCACTTCTGTTCTCCGCACTAAGCATTTAAGTAGCCACTAAGAACACAAAATAGTTGGCCAGAGCTGATTTTTACACGAAGGGACAGGCATGCGCACAGGAAGCAGGCCAGCAGAGGCTTTCTTTAGAACCGGAAGTAAACAAAAAGCAATTATTCTCTAATTACTGTAGTGCATTTTCTCCAAAGTGAATATTTCCAATATTGCTTAGACTTCTTTATTCTCACCGCAGTATAACTGGTCGCAGAAGGCATGGCTGGAGCTAGCACAACTACAGAACAAGTCAATTTTTTTCCTTCCTTCATTTTAAACATAGAGCAGGGATAATATTCGATTTAGTTCCAGAAAAAGGAATGAGAAAATAAGGTATATGTTCGCTTTTTTGTATTCCTGAGTCTTTTTTGAAGGACTGAAAAAAAATTACACCACACGCCCATATTTTTCAGGATTCGTGGTGGAAGGTATAAGCAGAATCCTTCGATTGCTCATAGACCTATTGACTTCATGTTGTCCCGTGCTTAACATTCATTGCTGCCTCGCACCTGGCATCTGTCAGCCTCACTAATGATCAGGGATGGCAAACAGAGACAAGAAAGTAAGCTAAACTGTGACCTTCCTCCCTTTGTCACAAGCATGAGACACTGTCCTCCACAGTCACTGATGCTCGGCCACACATCCGGGACACGGAGAGCATCTCTCGCGCGACACGTGCGCCCTGCACGCAAAATTTGCATAATTCATCCATAAAGTCACAGATGAAACATCACAGGCAAATCTTGCCCACGCTTAGTCTGCCGCTTGGAGCTATGGCAACCATTTACACTGGTGATGGATATGAACTTCCCTACATTATACAAAATATAAACGTCTATATTTAGCAGTCTCCCTTTTTTTTGTTGGACATGCGCAGAATTGGCAATCACGCTCTGTTTAGCTTCAAACTGGGGAATCCTGACTACCGTCTGTCCTTGTATGACAGGCATCAAACTTAACAATCTGTTGCTGTTCAGCCTGCATAAACACTCGAGGCTACCTTGTCGACTTCCATGAAAATGAGATTAGTTTAGAAACTCCAGGACTTTATATTTGCCTGGTGGCCTGTGTATGACCGTCTGCCTTGTCTGTCTGTGGATAGAAATGCGAGGGTGGGTAGGGTGGGGAAAGAGAGAGCGAGAGAAGAAGAAAACAGAAGGAAAGGAGGAAAGATGAAATAGGCGAGAAGCACGCAAAGATTTCGTTTTGAAGCTGCTGCTAGTTAACTTGCAAATGACTGGCGAGGGGAGCCTGCACAGCATCCACACTGTCTCTCTCCCATACTGGTTTCCATTTTTTCACAACGACTTTTTTGTCTAACTTTCTATCCCAGAAATTGAAAGTGTCATTCGTAACTTTTTTTTCCCGATAAATTCAGGAAAAGAAGCGGAGGTAAATGAAGGACTAAAACGAGGGGATGATGATGATGATGATGATGATGATGATGATGATGATGACGACGACGACGACGACGACGATGATGATGATGATGAAGAAGAAGATGATGATGATGATAGCGACGACGACGAAGAAATAAGCCATGATAATAATGATGATGTACATTTTTTACGAGACTTGAGTGATTCTTAATGATATATGTGCTTTGTTACGATGTCTTTAAGAGAACGACGACGATCCAAGATGCAGACGTTGCTTGCTGTGGAGGGCTCTTCCTCATGTTCTAATCTCAGATCATCTCGGTCAAACTTTCCGTTAAGTGCGTCGTCTCTACGTATGTCTGTCTTGTCCACGATTCCATGGAAATATTTATCTTTCCATTTTTGATATTATATTGATGCCAGAAACTGTAACAGGACTACAGAATAAACTGAATATTGCATAAGGCATCATTACCTCTCAGACAGAAAAGGGGGATTCTTAGAAGCGAATGAAAGGTGGTTATATGGAAATCCACAAATGAATGTAGTTAATACGGCATTAATAAATTAACCTTTTATGTCTCCACTAGTCTAAGTTTTTCCCCTGCATCAAACTGCTAAGCCCAAGAAAGCACAATTTTGCATTATTAATACATTTTGTAACATAGACAATACTTCTGTGGACGTGGTTGCTAGGTTATTTGATATGCAGATGAGACCAGTCTTATATTACGGAATAGAAGTGGGGGCCTTAATGAAAGTATTTGTAAGGAAATTGATAAAATGATTACATACGCTCTAAAATGATTTTTGGAAGTGGGTATATATACTCCTAACATGATGATACATGACGATACATTTCGTTAACATATACTACGTTGTGTAAGATGCTGGCTAAAAATAGAAAAAAATGGAGCAGCAGACTTCCATGGAGAGACTACAAAATGTTACAAGGACTGGGCAGTGATGGGAAGCAGAAGTGGAGATTAGAGGTTGAAATTATTCTTTTTAGTATTGTTTTGGACAAGTGTGGCTAAATCGATGAGTGGAAGCAACTAGCAGTTTACTAAATGTTTTAAGCAAAAGATAATTGATTGTCACTGGCAATGAATGATATTATATCACCAACAACATTGACAATTATTTTTTATAAGTCAATTAATTCTGCGCCACATGTAGTTTAATTTAGATGTTAATATTTTTATGAAAATGCACTGGTGCGACTTCGATTTGGAATTTTAAAAATTATGTCACATGCCTTAAAATATTCTGACAATAATATATGCATCTTGTCCGTCCGCCATCAAAAGCAGTTTCAAAAAAGCATATTTCAGTGGCGGTTATGTTGACAATGTACATATTCTTTCTTTATTTCTTCTATTTATATATTAAACTTTATTTCTTTCTTTTGCTCGTTCTCTTGCAAACTCTCCCCGTTCGCAAGATGATGAAGGTGATGATGTGGAAGAAAATGAGGAAGGTACGGGGATGAAAGCACTTCAATTATGTAAACGCCTGGTAAGCATTACTACGTCATCGAGACCCACTTCTGGCGAACTTGACGACCTTCATATCATCATCGAGAGAACGCGGATTTCCTTTAAGGTCTAGTAGAGGAATTTTTCTGGTGAATGGCGTAAACGTGCTGTTGTCCACGAATCTAGGTGAACACCTCCATCCCCTAGATCTCAAGATACACGCCCTCGACCATCGCTCGGCACTGAATGAGGTCAGTCTCGTGTCATCCCGTTTTCTGCAATCTACCCCTAATTAACAGATGGTTCCAGATCTTCCACCGGCTCACCCTTGATAAGGTAAACGTTTCCACGAACAGTCTTCATGCTTGTGTTGCTGATTTCTTTCTGTGAATGTTTGTAGGAGTGTTACTCGATCATAAAGAGGTGTGGAGGGGTGTTCTCTACATTTGGGAAAGTAGAATCTTGCAAAGAACTTTACCCAGTCATTAGGCAAGAGTGCTCCCCACTAGATCATCCGTGAAGTAACATGTTGATAAACACTTGCCCCTTGGTACTGATGTACGGACAAATTCTAAACGAGTCTGCACTTGACAGATAAGAACACTGAAAGAAACGCTTTTGCTAGTTCACAGCAGGGAGAGCATCGCTTGAAGATTTTAATTATCATTAAACAGGGGCTGTGTTGAGGGAAATCCACATGTACAAGAAAGTCTTTCTTTCTGCGCGCATGTTTATTTAAAAAAACCGGACAAGCTGACAAACACGCGGGTTAACCAGACATTTTCAAAGGTTAACGTCACATCCGATGGGGAGGTCACGCACGTCATTAGCAGCGAGGAGACAACTCGGTGTGTGAGTGACTGCACTGTGGCAGAAATGAAGACTGAGATAGCTTACTTCGATACGGTCTATTCAAAAACAAAAGCAAAAAAAAAACCAAAAAAAAAAAACAAAAAAAAAAAAACAACAAAAAAACAACAACAACAACAACAAAAAAAAAACAAAGCAAAAAACAAAAAATAATCCCCCCAATCTATTGATTGCTAGTGTAAGTAGTACCAGAAATCGGCGAGGTAATATGGAGAAACAGAAAGAGAGGGAGAAGAGGAAGAAGACATAAGATTACATCAGAAAGAGCAGCTATCGAGTGAGTTCATTTTAAATTAAAATGACCCTGCCTGTAGTGTCAAAACCTTAAAAAGGAACCACATGGGAGATACAACAGCACGATATTAATTCGAAGACAGCGTTTTTCTGACAGGAAAAGAATAAGAACTTCCTCTTTCGTCTTAAAAATTGTACTCAGCTAATGAAGGAATGTTCCAACCGTCAGGGGCCATATTCACGAAGCTAAGGTAACTTGTTACTAAGGGTAAAATGGGGAAATCAAAAGGAAAAAGTCAATTGTCTCCGTAGTAACCAAGGACTATCTAGATACTGATTTATGTTACTTTATTTAGGGAATATTTACCCCTGCAGTATAACTACAATGCCAGGAGTAAGGCAACACCCACATGATCTGGTCACGGATACGGAGACAAGACACTTGCCCATGGTGTACCTGGGAGCAGTGTCTTAACCTCTCTCAATGAATACCGCCCCAGAAATTCAGAAGTGCCAGCGGGGTGCTCACGGTCATCGCGGCGAAACAAATTTTGTTGCTCAAATTGCGTAAACGCGATAATTGAATAGAAGTCACGTGAGCGCACAGCGCACGAGAAGACACGAGACGTCAGCACGCACCTTAGCTTTGAGCGAGTGGTTGGGGTGTTCCAGTGCCAGCCACAGGCGCGTGCTGAGGGGGAAGAGGTGATGCGCGTCCTGGTGGGCAAGGCCGTAGGGGTCGCTGAGGCTGAGATCGATGTGGTCGATGATGCATTTGGACGACTTGCTACTCTGGTATGTCTTCCAGCAGCACTCAGAGATCAGCTCCTCCGGAACTTCCCAGAACTCCAGCTCCTTGGACAAGTATAAAAAAAATCATCATCATCATCATCATCGTCGTCGTCGTCGTCGTCGTCGTCGTCGTCGCCGCCGCCGCCGCCGCGAAGTCCTACTTCGTAGCCAGGCTCTCCGCTCTCCATGTTAATAGACACAGCGTCTTGCACTCAAAACATTGTGCTCTTTCGGTATAGTGTTATTAAAAGCATTTTCTCTATATCTATCTTTCTTTCTTCTAAATACCCTTCACCATCATCCCTGACCTATTTATCCCTCCTTCACAGTGAGTATCCTCTAGCACCTTCTAGAACTTCAGTTTCTTTGAAATTATTATGCACGCTCGAAGCAGCATTTGTTTAGCTCAGATATTTTTATATAAATTATAATCTCTCTCTTCTTTCGTCCTCTTTTTCTGTCTACTGGCACTTCCAAGCTTTCTACCTTCATGGGAAATTATGAAGCAGATTTTTCTAGGTCAAAGTGCCTCTATCTTATAATAAATGCTCACTAGAAATTTTATTTTTCATGTAAACCTTCTAAATCCCTCCCTGCTTCTTCCACTCCTGTATTTCTTTGACTATCATAATCAAATCGCAGATTTACTTCGTTTTACAAAGGGAAGTGTTTACATAACCTCTCTATTTATAAAACCTCTGTTAAACTTGGTCAAACATTTGTCCATATTCGTCCAATTAAAGGTATACTTTATTTATGGAAAACAGAGGGAGAGGAGAAAAAAACAAAACAACTAAATACTAGTGTCCCAGAATGATGGAATACAGGCCGTGATACGTTTGTGTTCGTATGTGTGTACACCATGTTATCGAATGGGTGTTCAGTGAGTTGTAAAACTATTCACACAATAGGTAAAATTATGGTTAAAATTGAGGTGTAAATATATATATATATATTATGAGGCTTCAAGTCTCAGTGAAAGGGAACTCACCTTTCGTATTAACGTGCTGCAAAGGTTGTTTGGCAGGTGAAGCTCCCCCGTGCGGTAGAGGTCCAGAATTCCATGCATCACCTTCGGGTTTCTGTCGAAGAACAGTTCACTGGCGTTGCTGAACACACCACTTTTGGAGAGTTTTCCAAGTTTGGTCTCAGGCAGTCGGTTCAAGCTCTCCAGGGAGGTACAAAACACTTTCCCTCCCACATTCAAAATCACTCTGTCCGTGGTGCTTGCAAGCTGTGTGGAGAAGTCCTCCATTTTGAAATCCATTGTCAGTAAACGAGTCTAACCGATTCTCGGCTTGTCACCCTCTTGTCCTGTTTCTTGACAGAGTCGTGATCATTATGCAAATTGAATGGGGGGCAGTTTAGACGGTGAACTTCTGGTGGCACAGTCCAACGACATTCAATAAATTGCCATCAATTATTTTTGTCTGCGCAGGAATCCTACCTCCAGAATGCAGAATGGCTCAAAGAGTCATTAACTCTCATTATCTTCCTCCCTTCTCTCCTATCTGAAAAAAATTTTCGCACATAAATATCTGACTAAGCCAGGAAACCAAACTGTGTTGTTCATAAAAATGTCTCGCCATTTGACAGTAACTTTAAACTTGCGAATATCAAACTGGTTTTGCTTGTATTCATTAAAACAGATTTCTAAATATAATTTGTTTATGCTTGCAAGTCTTAAAAACCTCAGTGAACATCGTATTTTTTTAAAACTTGTATACACTGAAAGATTGAGTTTTATTAGCTAGACACTGATCATAATGCATTAGTGCATTTCTTAATTCTGTTCTAATCTTATTCTCCAGTTTCGTTCGCGATGTGCGCGTAAAAAACTATACTTGGTTTTAGTGATCCCTAATTCATTCAATGGAAGAATTTAACACTGTTGTTCTTTGAACTATTAAAGGGCGTAAGAACTCAATCACAGAATGTAAATCTTGAGTTTACTGGAGTACTTTTCTGAGCTACAGAATAAAAACTCACAAAGAAACTTCCAAGACGGATAAATTGTTCCCCAACAGGAGCTGGTGAGAGAGTTCTGAGAGGGAAGGTGTTAATATGAACAAAACACATCCGGCACCAGAAATAATGAGACATACCTTAGTCTTCCTCCTTATATAAACAAGTTTGAATACAATCACAGAGCATCTTTGTTTCCACAGACGAAAACATTTTCTCAAAATATTTTAGAATTTTATCAAGCGTAAAATTACTTTCGGAACTGCACTAGAATTGAAAGTTTCGTACTTTCAGTAAGTCAGCGAACGAAAGAAGTTGAAATTAGTGAAACATCTTGTTTATATTTTCCCGTTCTAGAAGGTAGTCCGGCAAAGCTTCCTGGGTAGGAACGGTCTTTCATAATCTTTACTTCAAAATTCCATGCAGGTGTTCACTTCCGACATACTACTTTGTTTCGGACAGAACATCCCAAGAATGGTAAATGAAGCACAATATTGCCAGCACCGAGGAAAGCACGAGGAGCAGAAAGGACGAGTGAACTCGAGGCACGTGAAGAGGCTGATGTCGCAAAGAAGCTTAGTGCAGACTGTTTAAAGACTGCTTGATGCCAGAGAGGTCGGAGGAGGTGTTTGTGAGATGGGGGGAGTCCACGCGCGGCGGGCGACACGTTCACACGCGCAATCCTCCCTTGTGTTTCGTGCGACCTTCAGCTTCCAAGGTAACGAATCAGGCCGTGATTGAGGTCAGAGCAGGCTGGAAAGACATTTCTGAACGTGCTCTTAACTCATACCGGGTTTTATACAGACCACAGAGTTAATGCTAATTATCTCCTTTCCCTATTTCGTCTACGGTTTTGTGGGATCTCACAGAAATACCAATCGAATTTTATAATAAATAAATAAATAAATAAATAAATGTGCCTACTATTTTAGGAATCGAACACACTTTCATCTGAGAAAAACCGAACACCCTCAGCTGTTATTTACTTCTGTCACATATTCAAAAATCCTTAATTAAAACATCTGCACCATAACAATATTGTTTAATTTTTGATTAATGATATTTTAATATTTTATTATTATTTTGGTTTGCAAATATTTTAGAGGCCAACAAACAACAACAACAACAATTTCCTTGTATAGCGTCTTATCCTCCCTTTTGGACAAGCTCAAGGGACTTCACAGCTGACAGTGTGACCACAAACTAAATATACATCTGTGGTGTGACGTAGAAATAATCTGACGTCAGAGCAAAATGGCGACTCTCCAGGCTATATTTATTCGGCTTCTTACATCTTCATCTGTACCGCCATCTTTGCTGACTATGCTGCTAAGGTAGGTGAAACCGTCAGACTCTGAAATACATTCCCCAAGTAGTTGGAGTGGGGCTTCTTGCTTTGTTGTTGATCCGCATTACCTCCGTCTTCTTGATGTTGATGGTCAGGCACAGTGCTGCAGAGGTTTGTCCTATCCAAGATACTGTGTAACTGAATGTTTTTGAGAGTCGAACAAAATGAAGAACACTCCCACGGAGTAGTTATTATAAGGATGTATTGCATTCAACTCTCGATGGCCGCCATTCGTGTGACAACTTAGTTGCCGGTTGACAGTTTGATGTAAAACCACTAAAAGTGCCAGGCTTCACTTCTTTAATAAATAGTTTGTGATAAGGGTTGCATGTCAGTGAGAGGGGATGTGGGGTGGAATGGTCACCATTCATGCTGTTACTACAGCGTTGGGACCTTGCTAATCATCTTCTGACCTTGACCGTGCGCTTGCCTCGTTCTGGAAGTGACGTCTGCTCAGTCACACATTTACCTTTGACTTCCGCGTGCTTTTTTTTTTACTTGAAAATTGTTTTAAAAGAAGCGATATACTTAACTGCCTGAAGCATACTTTTCGTTTGTCCTTGGCTGTATATATTTATAAATCTATTCCCACGTTAATGGCGTCTTGTCGGCCACATCATCACACATCACTCACATGTCAACTGCAGCTCAGTTTGTTTGAGAGCCGGAGAGTTCCAAGTTGCATTTTGTCTAGAATTTTCAAGTGTATTTTACGGGTGTCTGGATAGAAAACTAACTCCGAGAAAGAGAGAGAGAGAGTGATCTTGTCCGATTTAGCAAATTGCAGACAGCATCTGTATCAACGTGCACAGTGCCTAAACTGTTGCTGTGGAAATGTCACTGTTATCCGAATGTTTACTTTAGAAACACAGAGCAGCTTGTCTAAAACTTTCGAGAAATAAAAATAATAAAATCCAACAGGTTGTAAAAGCGAACTTATCTCATTCTCCATGCCAAACTAAATAAATAAATTGTGATGGACTTCATTGATTCGCCAAAGAGATGTGTAATCGTGGCCTACACACACTCATATTTCTACTGGACTGCTGACTCGTGAGTCAGCCGAATGTCCTGTCGAACCGGAAGTGGCTGTTTCTTGGCATCAAGGTGTGAGTATTAATTAAATAAGGAGCAAGAAAGATCTAGGGGAGGAGTAGCCATACAAGCACGCACGTCCGTGCTCGACTACACACTACTACATACTACTCACTAGTGAAAGGCCGCCTGCATGTCGTAACACGATTTATGCCAACCCCTCAAAGCGGCTTCCTGCCCTTTAGCTGGAATTATTTTATCAGAGTCAGCAGAAATAATTCTCCATACCCCCTGACCACCAGCCAGACTGCATGTCTCCAAGAGCTCTTCACCGAGATTCTTTCAAGTCTTGCCGAAAGAAACTTGATCCCAGTTTCTCTTTTGGATCATCATGCGCTGTGAATCCTGTCGCAGAAAAGATTGTAGAAAACATAACTCGAGTGACAATCAGCGATAGTTCGTTGGCAGCTCTCAACAAATCGCATTTATGTTTCCTTTCATCACGAAAGAACAAAACTTTGAATGCTTTTGAGTGTGTGTGCGTGTGTGTCGCGCTCGAGAAAGATAGGGAACTGCATATTAATCAGTTCAAAAGACTAAATGAAACCTGAAACTGGATATCCTGTATATATAAACCACTCGAGAAAAATGATCCTGTGTGTTCTGCAGGTGGTGGTAGTGGTTATGATGATCCTGCATGATTGTGTTTCTCTATCTGTTGGTCTCTTTTTGTAATTTATGAAGTTTCAACAAAATTAAAACTTGTTTGCATTCTCACAAAAACTTAAATGCCATCTTGGACAAACGATAAACAGTTTCCCTGTAGCCATTGGAATTGTCAGGAATCTTGCAGAATAATTTGTAGACATCAGCAATGATGTTATTTTAACATTTTAAAATACAACATTTTTTGACAAATAGCGCTTTGTCTGAGCCGAGCAGGAATGGACGCCAATGCAAAACATCACTTACATACAAGAGTGAATGGAAGCAAACGTGCAACTAAAGTTGTAATGGACTGTCCACATACACATAATATGGGTTTGTTTGTTTTTTACGTTGTTCTTTGTGAATTGGTCCTTCTTTTTGCAGTTTGCAGTTTGTCGTCTGGTTTGCTCAGTTTCGCTCTTGTTTATGTAATTACGCCACTTGTTGACGGCATTTTCTTTGTATTCGAGAGATCGAAGGTGAAGAAACCCTACAGAAAGAGAAGACTTATAGTTCAACTGTACAGCAGGCAGGTATTGTATCACAACGCCTGGTACAGAAAAGAGTCCTGCCTACAGTCCACATCATATTCATTTCAGTGATCTAATCAGAAGAGATACCGAGATGATAAGAATGTTATAAAATCCGATGATCTGGACACCTGCTCTAGCAAGATTGGCGTCAAGAAACCAGCACCTTCAAACTAGTGTATTTTACAGAACACACGATCTATCTCACCAGATATGTCGTGCTCAGACAACTCGTTATTAGGACCTAACCATGATCAATACAGAATATTCTGGAGAGCTTGATGAGGATCAGATATCTTTGAATTTACTTGCTATTTCATAATACAATGTCTTTCATGGAGATCCTTTGATATACCTTTCGTGGAAAGAGCTGTTCATACACTCAAGTGTATAAACCCAAGTAGATGAGGTATAGGGGTAGAAAAATGACAGACAGCCCTCCGAACACCTGCAAGAGGCCCATGCACGTCCCGCTTCCATCCCCCGCCAGACTGGGGATGGTGGTGTAGCAGCCCTTAAGGAGCCCATTTCTCAGCCAGTGATGAGTCCTTATGGGGCCCAAGAACTCTTGAATGCTGATAATGACGCCCGGTATCACCATTTTTCCATTTCCTTATCAAACAGTTGTTTGCTAACATAAAAAAATATATTTTCCATTCCTTGTTTCCTATTTTCCTTTGTACTTTTCTTATTTTTTTAATTTCCCTTTGACATAGACTAACTTCTGTTGTTTTGTGTTTGCATGGTTTGATTGACAGGGACTTTTCTTTCTTCATTCTTTGTTTCCTATTTTTCGTTTGATTTCTTATTTTATTGCTGTTTCTGATTTCTTTTTCTTCTAAACCGTCTAGACTTTTTATACTTTTATTCTTCCCTTAATTTTTCTTTGAAGCTCGATCACAAGGTTTAGCTTTATAGGACTATTATTGCTCTTAATGACAACAGACGATAGCGAAAATGTGTGTTGTGTAAACCTTCCCAAAAGTTACAGTTTATATGCCTCTGTCCAACATGCTGTAACAACCTACTCAGCTCGCTATTCTTGAGCTTCTGATCGTGGCTATAAGCCCAAATAAAAGACTTCATATCCACCCCACGTGATAATAAAATCGAAACTGCCATGAAGGGCAAGTGCCACCTCGTTAAAATTCCTACTAACATAATGGGCGTTCTTCAGTGGCATTTAATTGCCAGCAAACGATAATACGGCTGGCTTTTAAAACCACACGAGAGAGCAGATAATGGAGGCTGGCCCAAACTGAAACTTCTCACTCCTACCAGAACAAGATGAAAGCTTGTGCCCGTATCAAAAGTTCCTTGTAAATAGTCCCTCTCTCCTGTAAATTATGGCTCTCGTAGTCAGGTCTCCCAGCGAACAGATGTTGATCTCCACTTTCCGAGGGATCTGTTGATCACCTCTCTGTGCTTGGACTGTGCTGAATACCATATGCTGTGTTTTAGAATTAGAAACATCGGTTTTTGAGTATTTGTTGAGGTGTTTCGTTCAATAAAATTTTTCCTGCATGGTTTCTGTTTGT
Organism: Pomacea maculata; assembly: GCA_004794325.1. Lineage (NCBI taxonomy): Eukaryota > Metazoa > Mollusca > Gastropoda > Architaenioglossa > Ampullariidae > Pomacea > Pomacea maculata. The sequence goes on from SRHC01002562.1 coordinate 40,191, forward strand.
TATTGGGTTCTAAAAACGTGACTACGTTCACTTCCACCTCTTACAACAGATGAAAGGGGAAAGAAGAAGGAGCTAACTCTTAAGTTAAGTAGTGTTGTGATAAGAGTAGCGTCCCTGTCGTACAGTTTCATTATTACAGCAGAATAAAGAATCTTGAAGCAGACGAAGTCAGTGTCGATAATGTCGTTTCGATGTTTAATCAATTTTCTTGGGCAAAGGGGCGCGAAGTAAGCAGATATAATGTTATGTATTACATAATGCAGAATATAATATTATTTTTCTGCTTCTTGAAAAATCGATCACAAGAGAACTATCGAGCGATTTAAACAATATGATCCAATTGAATTCTGTCCACTAAACAGGTGCGTCAGCGCAGTAGGTTTTATGTCGAAAGAGCGATTCTACAGCAAAATCTACACAAGAACTGGAGATAAAGGTGAAGTAATGATCCTAAAACTATGCACTCGCACACACACGAAAAGCATAACACATGTTAACATATATATATATACAGATACCATAAACACACATCCTATTGCCTCCACTCGATCATTCTTGAACTTCTTTGCGTTCGTTCTGTTTTCTATCTCTAAAAATACTGCAGATATATATATATATCTGTTCAATTTTAAACATAAACGATAGAAAATTATCACTTTAGATGTGTTATTACTTGTGTGTTATTACTTATAGCATCGACATGTAATCAGAAATCTTGATTTTAAAACCAAACATTTAAGCCCCATGAATATAGTTCCTTTGAAATGTTTATCATCCTCGTGGTAAGCAGATTAAAGATTTTCATATAAGAATCTTTGTGTGTTTACAAGAACCTTCAGTAAAGTTCATTTATCTTTTGTGTAATTTGTCAACTCGATTAGTTCAGGTACTTCAGCAACATTCACTGGATTGCGTAAAGTGAAGGATGATGAAGTTTTTCAAGCTCTGGGTACAACAGATGAGTTATCATCAGCTATTGGGTAAGTGTCAAAAACAAATTTTTTTAAAGCTGGAAATTCTATGTCATTACAAAAGTACTCAGCAAGATGTAAAATACATATGTACATGTACACAAGCAAGTAACCAGCCCGCACGAGCAAGCATGCTCATATGTACATACATACACACACACATACACACACATTTCCCATCTACTGTCAAGAGATAAATGTAACCCAGATAATCTCATATATGAGTTACAAAATTGTCTTTGTTGTAGTTAGATTTTTCTGCCTTTTGTTATAGAGCAAGATACTTGTAAATGAGATGCAATACAACATCATTGCAACTTGATTCAGGTTTTGCTTCATCTGCTACCACATGATAGACTTTATTGTAAAAAAGAAAATCTCAGATGGTTATAAAACATTTTTATTTTAGGGGCCTCTTGTATTAATCACTAAGGTTTACCAGCTAGCCAAATGGCTTTTCTGCATAGCAAAGACAATAAATCGTTCACTGTTTAACACACTAGAATAACCTACAATTTTCTAAATAGCTGCATGTTAGAAAGAATAATCATTAGGGGTAGATCAAAATAACATCTATTTAAATAACAGAACTAACATATTGCATTTATTTCAGCGTTGCCTCAGAATTCCTTAGGGACAGGGTTCCAGACCTTGAACAGAAATTAGAACAGGTGCTGTCCAGTCTATTTTGAACGTCAATTTTGCTTACAGAGTAGAGTTGTGAATAGCACAGAAGAGGATATACAGTGTTACATATTTTATGTTCACTACTATAAAATTATTTATATTAATAATTAAAAATCTATTGCTTTGCATAGTCAGCACAGTTGTGGTTGGAGGTTGGTCTTTTGCATTCCACAAACAGAAACCTGCAGCAGACCATTTCTTTTATCTCTGTTGTCAAGTGTTAATTCAGCCGGAGTGAGAATGTTGCTGCCAGAATTTTAGCATAGTGGTCCTGAAAATTTGTTTCTAAATTCTGATGTGTCAACTATGATGCTTTGCAGGCATGCACAATTTGTGCGTATGAATGTAGGCTGCCAGGCGGATGTGCTTGTGCCTGAGTGCACATGTATGTACATACTTAACAGATAAATAAGACAATGGGAACAGCACTGGAAAAAGCAGAAATTTAAAGTGTTCTAGCACAGGATGATTTGCACAATGAAAACTGTATGAGTTTATACTAAAATATAGCTTTGTATGTGCATTGCAGATTCAGTGTATGCTACAAGATGTTGGATCAAATATTGCAACACCAATCAGTTCTGCCCGTGAATCTCATTTAAGTATGGATTAACTTCTTGTTGGAAGAAAACTTTTAAAAAGTTTGTGTCTGGCCTTCATAATGTACAGCAATCGTTAAAATAAAAATGGTTTTAAAATATACTTTTTAAGAATATTTTAATTGCTGCTTGCTACACATACAAACTGATATAACCAGTGCAATATCATTAGAACTGGTTACATACAACCAATCAAAAATTGGCCTATGCCTGATAATTATTATTAGACAAATGCTGCAGTAATAGGAGGAGGACATTGATCTTTAATAAGATAAATTTTACTTTAAGTTGCTGAAAAAAAAAAGAGCAATTTATTGAATGTTTTTAATATCATATGGAAATGAAAAACTGTTTGAGGCTACATGTTATTCTTCAATGCAGTAGTGAGACACAGAAAGTTTATGAACTGGAATGTAAGCAGTGCTTTCCCACAGTCGTTGCTAGTGATAGTGTGAAGAAGCAATTAATGAAATATTTAATTTTGCTGGTACGTAAGTACATCAAATGAAATCATCAGATGGGTAAGCTGTATCATGTATCTAGCAATCTAGCAGCATAGCAGTTTGTTTCAGAGCGAGTGCAATTCAGTAAAAACATTGTTCTACAACTTGAGCATTGGATTGACGAAATGTCACAAACACTGCCTCCGCTGAGAAACTTTATTCTACCTGTAAGTACTGAACTGATTTTTCTTGCACATGTCTAGAACATCCATGCAGGACCTCACTCCATGTGTACTTTTTTAACATAAATTTATTAATGAACTACATCTTTCTGTGTCACAGTCTGGAGGAAAGTCAGCTGCATTTCTTCATTTAGCTCGGACGATTTGCCGCAGAGCCGAGAGAGAGTATGTCTTGCTTGCTATTTGTCAGAAGTTTTATCTTACTATCTGATGTGTGTAATTGTTTCACAACAAAGCATGTTATATTTGTTAGAGAATTGTGTTTCTATGTGGATGGGAAAAACATTGTTAATCTCTGTCATTTAAGAGTTAAGAAAAGATTATTTGGGAATGTTGTGTTCATGATCTTGCAGAGAGAGAGAGAGTTTGAAGGGGAAGTGTGTTGCCTGAATCATAACCATATATTAGAAAATAAGCCATCTATTATTTGGATAACATGAGAAGTTTTCCTTTTTTTTTTTTTTCTTATTTCAATTTTTAGAATGACTTCTTTGCATCGAAAGGGGGAAATAGATGAAGAAGCCTTCAAGTTTATGAATAGGTAAGAACAGCTTGTCTTGTAATATCACGCAAAATGCATTATCTAGATTTGATTCTGATGATGAAGAGGCAGAAGAAAACAAACAGTTTTAGTGTTAAATTTGATTTCAAGTTTGCATACCATCAATTAAAATGATATTAGAAACACACTACTGCTGGTATTTGTTCATTCCTGTCAGGTTAAGTGATTGAGAGTGATGTCCCTTCACCTTACTGGCTGGAGAGGAAAATCTCTCAGTCGTTTTGTTTCGTCCGTGTATCTACGCCGAGTTTTGCATTCTCTTACTCATCTGTGATGTTTGTTGTGCCGTTCTTCTCTGTTATGAAATGTTTTTCAGTGCTTGTGCAGTTGTGCTGCGTTATTTCTTACAATAGACATCTTCCCTAACGGCTTCTGTCTCCTGTTCTCCATCTTGCTTTGGACTTTTGACTGTGCTTAATTTTGCACCTCCTTTTCTGACACTTTTAGCTATTTTAGCATTGTGGCCGTTTTCTATTTTTATTTATGAACCACGTACGTTGCTGTATGTTGTGTAGATTAGAATCTAGATCTATGCGTTTCTGCGATTTCGTCTGGTGATGAGATGTGTTCGTCTCATCCTAGCTGCGTCTTGCTACCTCGCGTTCGCTTATTCAGTGCCGGTGTCGCGAGCTCAGGAATTGCCCGAGCCCAGAAATTGCCATCTCACA
>SRHC01002563.1:10623-34872 GCA_004794325.1 Pomacea maculata
GGGGGGGGGGGGGGGGGGGGGGGGGGGGGGGGGGGGGGGGGAGAAATTGAAGAGGATGGAAGGGATGGAAAAGTGAGAGTGAAGAGAGAAGAGAAAAAGAAGGCAAGGTTAGGTGAGACTGGAGCTAACGACGCCATAAAGCCAACAAAATCAGACTCACACAGTTTTTGAACCAAACCTTCGACATTCCAACACAGAAAGGTAACATGTCTGTGAGTAGTGGCTGGGACCTGTTGCTAGGGTGGTCTCTGTCTCTGTCCTGTAGTAGTGCTACCTCTGCCTTGAGTAGAGTCTGAATGCGATGAGCCTCTCTCCATGCTTCGGTCTCTCGTTGTACGTGGTGCCAGGGACGAAGGGGAGAGCAGAGGAGGAAAAGTGAGGGTGAAAAGAGAAGAGATGACGAAGCTAGGAAAAAGAAGGCGAGGTAAGTTAAGAGTGCGGGAATGGGAGAAAGAGAAGAAAAGGGGTTACAAGAATGAAGGCATGGGTAGGAGGGGTAAGATGGTAGGTTAGAGCAAGAGATGATAGGAAGGTGGAGTGTCAGGGATGGGAGGCAGAGAGGGGAAGGAGGCACGTACAAGGACTGGAAGGGAGGGGTGCAGAGAGGTGAGAAGGGGTGGAGTAGGGTGGGAAGAAGTGTGATGGGAAAGAGGTAAGAGGTGGGAAAAGTTGGAAAGAGAGGGTAGTAGGAGAAAAGGTTAGGAGAAGAGTGATGATGGGACAGCGGTGGAGAAAGAGGAGAGTGGAGGTCCCTGGTGGGGGTGAGAGAGGGGTGGTTGGAGGGAAGGAAGTGGGAGGGAAAGGTGAAGTGAGGGGATAGGTGAGAGGGGGCATTTGGGGTGGGGATGGATTAGGGGGAGGATGAAGGAAGGGGTGAGCATGAGGAAGAGGCTGAGGGGGATTGGCGGGATGGTAGACGGGAGAGTTGGACAGAGAGAAAAGGAGGCATGAGTGAAATGGGAAGTGGGGGAAGCGGTGAGGTTGAGGGAGGGCGGAAGGGAGGAGGGGATGGATGGATCTGAGGAAGGGTGAAAGGGGTGAGAAGTGAGGGAGGAGAGTGGAAGGTGTGAGGGAGGAAGAGGGAGGTGGGAGTAGGGGGAAGGGAAGAGAGGGTTAGGAGGTCGGTGAAAGGGTTGGAGGAGAAGAGAAGGAGGAAAGGGAAGAGGTGGCTGGGGGTGGTGGGATGGGAGGTGAGGGTCTGGGAAGGGGTGAGACCGAGGGGAGGCGGGCGGGAGGGAAGGGGTAGGAAGGAAGAGGGGATGTGGGGGTGGGGGTAAGGAGGAGACAGAAGGAGAGGGGGGATGGGAGCGTCGTGTGGGAAGGAGGTAGGAAGGATGGAGGAGAGAGCGGAGAGGGGTGTGAGTTGAGTGAGTGGAGGCGAGGGGTGGGATGAGATGGGTGGGGAGGAGGAGGGTTGGGGAGGAGGAGGCCGGAGAAGAGGATGAAGGTGGGAGCTGGTGGAGAGAGGTGTGGCTTGGAGGAGAGGGGGTGAGATGGTGACGGTGGGAGGGTGCATGGGAGGAGGGGGAGTTGGGTGGAGCTAGAGGGGTGGGGATGGAGAGATTGTGGAGGGGAGAGAGAAGGGGTGGTGAGGGGAGAGTGGTGGTAGCTGAGGGTTGGAGGGGAAGGGGTTTGATGGGGAGAGAGGGAATGGGGAGGAGAAAGAGAGAGAGAGTAGGAAAGAGAAGGGATGAAAGGAAAGAAGAAGGTAGAGAAGGGATGTGAGATGAGAAAGATGACGTGAAAAGGTTCGGTAAGGTTAGGACCCCTCCTTCCCTCCCGTCCCGTTCCTTCTCACATCATCTTTCCCATGACATCCCAACTCATCTCCCCCAAACCCTCCATCCCACTCCTCCCAACTCTTTCTCTCTCTCTCCTCCCAATTCCCTCTCTCCCCACCAAACCCCTTCCCCTCCAACCCTCAGCTACCACCACTCTCCCCTCACCACCCCTTCTCTCTCCCCTCCACAATCTCTCCATCCCCACCCCTCTAGCTCCACCCAACTCCCCCTCCTCCCATGCACCCTCCCACCGTCATCATCTCACCCCCTCTCCTCCAAGCCACACCTCTCTCCACCAGCTCCCACCTTCATCCTCTTCTCCGGCCTCCTCTTCCCCTACCCTCCTCCTCCCCACCCATCTCATCTCACCCCTCGCCTCCACTCATTCAACTCACACCCCTCTCCGCTCTCTCCCCCATCCTTCCTACCTCTTTCCCACACGACGCTCCCATCCCCCCTCTCCTTCTGTCTCCTCCTTACCCCCACCCCCACATCCCCTCTCTTCCTTCCTACCCCTTCCCTCCCGCCCGTCTCCCCTCGGTCTCACCCCTTCCCAGACCCTCACCTCCCATCCCAACACCCCCAGCCACCTCTTCCCTTTCCTCCTTCTCGTCTCCTCCAACCCTTTCACCGACCTCCAAACCCAAACCTCCCTTCCCCCTACTCCCACCTCCCTCTTCCTCCCTCACACCTTCCACTCTCCTCCCTCACTTCTCACCCTTTCCACCTTTCCTCAGATCCATCCATTCCCTTCTGCCCTCCCTCAACCTCCCGTGCTTCCCCCACTTCCCATTTCACTCATCCCCCTCCCCCTCCTTCGCCCCCTGTCCACCTCTCCCGTCTACCATCCCGCCAATCCCCCTCAGCCTCTTCCTCATGCTCATCCCTTCCTTCATCCTCCCCCCAATCCATACCCACCCTACCTACCCCCTTTCACCTATCCCCTCACTTCACCTTTCCCTCCCACTTCCTTCCCTCCAACCACCCCCCTTTCGCCCCCACCAGGGACCTCCACTCTCCTCTTTCTCCACCGCTGTCCCATCACCACTCTTCTCCTAACCTTTCCTCCTACTACCCTCTCTTTCCAACTTTTCCCACCTCTTACCTCTTTCCCATCACACTTCTTCCCACCCTACTCCACCCCTTCTCACCTCTCTGCCTCCCAGTCCTTGTACTTCCCTCCTTCCCCTCTCTGCCTCCCATCCCCGACACTCCACCTTCCCACCCTCTCCTACCCCTCGCTACCATCTTTACCCATGCCCGCATTCTCTTCAACCCCCTTCTTTCTCTTCCCCACCATTCCGTTCCTCTCAACTCCCCTCACCTTCGTTCTCCCAGCCGTCGTTATCTCTCCCCCCTCCACGATCACCTACCACCACCCACCCTCCCCCACACCCACGACACCTTTCTCCCCGAAGCATGAGGCAAATAATCGGGTGTGGACACCCAGCCAGGCCTCCGCCTCACTCAGGAGCACATGGAAGGCAAAGAACATCAGTCACAAGATCAACCTGAGAATCTTCAAGTCAAATTACAGACAGGGAGTTGAGGGTAACAAAGTGACAGGTAGAGGTGAAAAGGTGAGAAGATTTGGAAATGGGTGTGAAGCGAATGTGTAGAGGCGCAGAAAAAAGGAGGCAGTTGGAAGATTTGTGGGAAGGGAAGAGGTTGGAAATGATGAAATGATTACGAGAGGGGAAAACAGGATGTGTGGGATTAAAGAAGATAATTGATGAAGCATAGGGCATGGGAAGGGACAGCAAGGAATGAGGTTGTGGAATAGCCTGAAAACATAAAAGGGAAACACAACTGTGGCTAACGTAATGCAACCAGAAAGCATTGTGTAAACTAATAGCATTGTGTAAACACTCGCTGCCAATTACTATACAACATTATACATAGTGGAAAAAATGAGGTGGTTTGATGGACAAAAGAGTGAGACTCTCCCTTAAGAAACCTACAGGCAGTTCCTTCCAAAACCAATCCCATGAAAGCAGTGGAAAAAATAGTTGAGTGCCTATGTATTTGTGTGTGTGTGTGCACGCTGGGAAGTGGATGCAACAAAGGCAGATAACAATTGTCATTCAATGGAGCTCAACTATGTCTCAATTAACGAGATGCCGTATTGCATGTAACAATTATTATTCAAGGAAATTTAAATGTCATTGAATGAAAGGAATCCTCAATCTTAATCGCAAATGCAAATTAGGTTTGGTGCCACTTACCTTATGGGCTGACCTGACCACCACCCTGGCTGCTGGTTTGAAAAGCTGGTTTACCAAACGTGTGATCTGTAAATGATGAGGAACACATATTAATAAAGCAATGATATTTTGAGGTAACTAATCTCATACACAATAGAAGTTCTGACCAAATTCTTTCAGTTCTAGACTACATTTTTTTAAGCCTTCATGTTGGAGAGAACAGATTGATAGTATCTGTATAGCAGCAAGGAATTAAAAAGAGTTAATTATTATCATGAATAGAATGTTAATGGTTCAGGAGTAACATTAAAGAAAGCACATGACAGCTTAGGAATAAAGGGAGTAAAGAGTTTTCTTAGCTGTACACTGTATTGCATTATTCATTCAAAGTGCAAATACCCGAGTGATCAACAGATTTCTTATATTCTTCTTTGTCTTAGCCAGGCATTTCAATTCCTCCATTAATCTGGAAATGTGTGCGAGTCTGAGTATGTATATGTGCATGTGTGTGTGTGTGTGGGGAGGGGGTGCGCATGTGAATGTATGTGGTGGGAAGTGAATCCTAGGTGTGCAGGTAACAATTGTCATTCCAGAAAATTAAATATTTCACAGAATAAAGAAAGCCTAAATCTTATTTATTTATTGCAAAGACATGAAAACTAAATGTACACACACAGCCACATGCACCCAGAGACGGGAACCAATACACATAAATGCATGCACAAAGCAGACTTGAGCATCAATGGAGTTGAGAGATGTGTTGTGCAAAAACTAAATCAGATTGCAAACAAACTTTTACAAATTCAAATTGTATTTTAGAGATTACAACTCATAGACATTTCAAGTTTATTTTGTTGTGCACTATATTGTATCACACAAACACCTATAAATGTATCCTGTAAATGTAACTACAATGAATAACATACATAAACACACACTCATGTACACAAAGACACATACACAAACACATATACAAACAAGCAAACGTGTATGCACATATCATACTTTACTGGTCAAGAGAGTTAAGAAATGTCCTAAAAGTATTAAAGTTTCAATTACATTGAGGGATTTCACATCTAGGTGTTCAATAATAGACATTTCAAATTTACTTCAATGTTGTACGCTGTATTGCATTAATCATTAATTAAGGAAATATCTTGCTGATAAACAGAGTTCTTACATTCTTCTTTGTCTTAACTCTGCCTCTTAATTCCTTCATCTGTTCCTTACTCTGCGCGTGTGTGGGGGACACGAGTACATACTAGGAGTGGACCCAACAATTATCATTCAAGGAAATTTAAATATGTCATCCAATGAAAGGAACATTCCAAATCCTAAATCTTAATTGCAAAGGCCACAAGACCTCTCGTCGTACATGTGAACTCTAAACTGGATATACAGACACACAAACACACACACTGACACAAACGCACGCGCAAAGCAAACTTTTTCTGTGCCTGGCGTTTTACTCACATGAATAGATTCACTGTAAGTGTACAATAGCAAAGAAGAAATGTGTCCTTGGAAGGTGAGTGGCTCATAAGTCTCACTCAAAAACCAATGAAAACTTAAACATGAAGGAAGTTGAGAGAATTTGCTGTGAAGAAACTTTAGGCGAGAAATTCAAACTATTACAACTGATTGCGGGTATATAGTGCTCATCACTCAGCCTCCGAGGACTACAGCCAGTAAGGCAGTGGTTATTCTTTGCCCTGTAACAACATATATTGTAATGAATAAAGATCGTACCTTTGATAGAAAAGTTAGTTTGATGTTTACAGTCGTGTAGCTCTGCCAGGTGAGACACACGTGTGACCTGCTGACACGTCTTTAGGTAGCTTGCACACAGCGACAGGTGAGCAGCACGAGCTGTGGTCAGACATTATAGTGAGCATCGCAGCCTGCGGACTGCACGTGAGTTGTTGACATGTGGACTACAGCAGGTGAACCGCTCAGTGTATGTGGTCCTCTTGTTGTCTGTGTACAGTCTAACACTTCACGGTCTTCTACACCCGTCTTCTCTCTCTCGCTCGCTTTCTCCACTCCTCTCTCTCTCGCTTTCTCCACTTCTCTCTCTCTCGCTTTCTCCACTCCTTCTCTCTCGCTTTCTCCACTTCTCTCTCTCTCGCTTTCTCCACTCCTCTCTCGCACGCGCCATTGCACATACACACACACGCTCTGATCTCTCGCATGCACGCGCGCCTACACATCCACGAAATAACATAAGTTTCTTATAAACCAGTAATGTACACTGTCTCAGCAGTGGCTCTTCACTTCAAATAACACAATATCTTCAACTCACAATTAAACGTCCAAAGTCACGTCCACTCGCCCTTTGCTCTCTCCCCCAATCTCTCCTCGCTAACTCCTCTCCCTTTTCTTTCCTTTTTTTTAACATCATAGAAACCGCAAAACTGCTCTCCCATCTCCCCATTTTCTTTCCCTTTTTTCTTATTTTTTTTTTAACATCATAGAGACCCGCATTCCGGAACTTCAATCATTCACGCCCTTACATCCTTGCACTCGGACTACATCTGTGACAATCATTAAACAAATAACAGACCATGAACTCAGCTCCACAATCTGTGGAATTCCAGACCTAAGTCAAGACACTGATCTGGTAATGTCCTAATGTCACCTCCACCAGCATTGCTCTGTGGCAGACCTTTGCCACTTTTTCAGCTCTCATCATGCCTGCTCCTAAAGAGTCTCTCTGCCGTTACGGTGATCCATTCCGTGGTGGTCAGAATCCCATTGTTCGTTTTGAGGGTGGCATTGGCTCTGCTGTGGGATTGGATAATGTCGTTCCATTTACAGAGGTGTGTGATGCCAATATATCTTCATCTGTTTGTGCTTTGAATATTTGTAGACACATGTATCATTATGTGTGCATTTGTTTTTGTTTTTCGGGGGTTTTTTGGGCAGGGACTGGGAGTGAGCCCATGGGTGTGCATGGTGTGTATGTGTATGTATTACTGCTGTTTGATGTCTGTATACAAATGGGAATAATAGCACATGCTACAGATGCTCAGATTTGGTTTGGATTTATCTGCAATTATATTTTACTCAAACTGTACATAAAATTCTGTCATCTTGTTGAAAAAATTTTAGTTTTTTTTTTTTTTATCAGATTTATTCCCCCTGCATTCCATGTGAGAGAGACTATAGCAGATACAACTGTGATCCCAAGTGTGATGCAAACATCACTTCAGGTCTGATTTTGACCCTCAGAAACCTGACACTCCAAGTTGTGAAAGACAGTGGTGAGGGAGATGAGCAGCCACAAGTTTTTGGCACAGTTCCTTACATATGCATAATGTATATCTTGTCATGTAATGTATAATGCCATAAAATGTATGATTCAAATATTTATATGTACAGATGTTTTATACAAGCAGCCCAAAAATCTTCAGCATCCTACCTATGTGCCAAGATGCGATCAACTGTGTCCACTGAATTAAGAGTATCTTCAGGGTTAGTGAGTTGGGACACAAAATCGGGAGGCCACAGTCATATGTTGCAGTAAGGTCTGCATGTGTCAGTGGTGTAAGCACCAGTCTGTCCAACAGCCCTACCTGTCAATGTACAATACTTTGACTTTGAGAGACATGTTTTATAACCTAATTTGTGTAACACGGCAAAATGAATTTGCTGCACAAAACCAAGAAGAAATATACATTGAATTTTCTTTTTAATTATGGCTGTTCATCACTTTAGCATGAAAGATATCGGCGACTGGTGTTTATGTTAGATGCCTCTCTATTATGATCATTTTACAGACACACTAACCATTGCATGGGCTTTGTGACAACAATATTTGAAGTCGATCGTTTCTGACGTCTGGCTGTCGACAGTGCAAGCTAAACACTGCTTCCATTATGACCAATGAGAACACTACCCTTCATTTCTGGTCCAGTTCACCGCGTCTAATTGCAGGCATCAACATACAGGAAAAGTTCACTGCCTGGAGCCATCTGAAAATCTGGATATGCACAAGTGTAGCTCTTTAGTAGTGTACTAAGTTATGTCTTTCTTTGTAGAGGGTATGGGTCGACAGCTCCCAGTACTGTCCCTTTTGTGTGTAATAGCCAGCCTTGAACTGCTCACCTGCGGCTTCTGGCGACTGGACTTATTGTTAGGAAGTTTCCTGAACCACTTGGTGAGACCATGACCAGACAGGATGGTGTAGGGGACCATGGGAAAAGGGGGTTAATGGTTCTGAAGCATTCGACGGAAGATAGAATAAGTAGTGTAGCTCGACAGTTGAGGGAGGCTTTTTGATTTTGTAAGTGAGAGTGGAGAGACGGCAGGCCAGCCACCAAGTGAAACTCTGAATAAAATGTGCAGTTGTGCGGCTATTTCCATCTTTGTTGTGTTATCTTTGTTGTGTTCTTGTATGACTAGCCCACCCATAAGTAGCCATTGGGGACTGACAGGTTGGTTACAACTGGATTTGGAAATTACAATTTATACTTAAATAAGAATGAATTAACATAGAGAGAGCCACAGCAATTGTGTGTGGGTTTTTTTGCATTTGTAATGCGTAGAGAGCTCACCTTTGGCTTTCACTGGGATACCGCACTTTAAAAGATTGCATCATATACAATTGAGAACTCGTGCTTCTTGGACATGCTTTGCGTGCAGATTTTTCTTTCTTGTTTGTATCTTTTGTTGCGGCACTATGCTCTTCGAGGAGTAACAAGACTTAACTAAACTAGCATATCTTTTGTGCTCTTCTGTTTCCTGACCTATATTGGACCACAAACTTGTATTAATAAACTGTGCTTATATGTGTATTCTGTGCATTTTGTGTCTGTCCTACTTTGTGTATTTGCCTTTCTCTTAGAAAGCACTTTGAGTCTTCTGCTCGGTAGGGAAATGTGCTATAAAACTTCACTTTATTATTTATTAAGCATATTAAGTGGGAGATTTGGCATTGAAGGGAATTGACGTTCCTTCAGTTTGAAATAGTTTGCAGGATTTAGACATTCTATTTGCATTTCTCAAGGTTAACAGGCTGGTGTAGCAGATGTCTGGAAGAGTCCATGTCTTTTATTTGAATCTTATTGCATAATCTATTTTCCAGTACTAAGATACAACTGCATATAGTACAAATAAAACGTACAGTACTACACTGAAAACATTCACATGCACACAGAAAAACCAAAGACTGACAGCACATGTTTTCTCTTAGTTTATATTTGCAAAATATCAGAGGCTCTTCACAGACAACACAGGTAAAAATGTTAACTAGGGATGTGGGTACATTGACTACAGAGTTGCATCAACCTTTAAGTCATCTAGAAAATAAATTTCATGTCCACTTCAGTGGATCACTTTGGATGTGGATTATTCAAAAGTTTTAGTTTCCTTTCTTCACAATATGAGGGTTAGGCAGAGGGAAGAAAAACAATTTCAAAGTGATCTTGAATTGTGTCTGTTCCTGAAACATTACTGTCATCATGACTGCATATTTTTCTGTTGAGGAGACCAGATTTATTTACAGCACTGCAAGAGTTTATAGGCGATTTTGTAGTCTGGCTAAGTCATCAGATCAAATGGATCAGTGAAAGTGGCAGAGATTAATGATCAGACCACAATTTTTAAACACTTTTGTAATTTGTTCAACCAGATGTTTAATTCAACAAAAACCGATGATCCTTGTACAGTTCTCTTAAAAACTATTCCCTGCCGAGGTGTTTTTGACAGATTCAGATTCATTGGAGACTTTTAAATTTCTTTTAAAAAAGGCAGAAGGAAAAATCACTATTAAGGATTGATCATAAAATCTAGAAATCAGTTTATGTGTACTACTGATGGGCAAGAATGCTAGAATCAGTTCTACATCCTACAGTAACTGCTGTGTTGCCAAGGTTGGCTGTTTACCAGTCGAGATCCTCTGTCAAAGATCTTTCCACAGGAGTAATATGTGCGGAGGACTTCCTGCTATGGCCAGCTGAGTATCGCCCTGCAGATTCCTCTATTCCATGTGTGGAGGCCTGAGCAAAGAAATTAATCTTGCCACCAATTCTTTTAAAGTAAAAGGTCATGCAACTTTCAAGGCAACAAACAATTATCTATATCAGAAATTCTAAAATTAAAAATTTTTTTTGGGAAAATATTAGGATTTTTAAAACATATTCTTTAGAGGAGCATCCACATTTACATAAGCTACTTTGGTTAAAAAAAAAACAACAAACACATATGCAAGCAGGATTATGGGTACATCCTTGTCACAGAAGGGTGACATAAAGTAAATGTTAGCAAATTGTGAATGAGTTGTTGAATGAGAATAGTCGGAAGATAGTTATAAGATTCTAGAAAGAGGGAAAAACAATATAATTAACTGTCACCAGCCAGTGCTTCAGTTCCCGGGTAGACATGACAAGTGCTGAGACACTGTGTGTGGGGGCTGCATCTTCCTAGACAGGCAGAGTATTTGGCCCAAATGAATGGCTAGGAGCCACTAATCTCAGAAGGAAAATTGCTAACCCAAGAGTTGGCAAGACAAGAAGAAGAGGTTGTGGTCTTTCATGCCCAAGAGGCAACGTCATTGTGTACAACATCTGTCCCCTAGCGGTGGTCTCTATGTTCAGATATTTGTGGAGGATATAAATATAATTTTGTGAGTACAGTGGAACATCATTCTCCAGCGACTGTAATTAATGGCATTGTGAGTACAGCCTCAAGTATGAGGAGTGTGAACAGTGACTTTTTGCCGAACTCAGAAACCTAGTATTCTTCTGTCTGACTATCAGATAGAGTAAAAAGAAACTTTCTATTGATATAGTGTGGACAGAGTTGCTATGTAATAATGAATAACTTTTTTATGTTCATTAAGATATTGTTTTCTACAGTTATGATGTATTCTTATTATGTTCATATTCTTTTCATAACTGAATCTAGACAGGGCCTACAAGAAGCAGATTTAGCTGTTTAATTTATAATGAAAAAAAAGAACTAATGTCCAGGCGACAGTGTGTGTTGAGTGCACATGTGTATGTGATAATCCTCTTTTCCACTTCATCTGACACTAGTGATTTCTTTTATCATAGCACCCCAAGACTTTAGGACAGTGAAGATGATGTGAGCATGTTTCTCTCTGGATATAGCTCCTGGCTGTTGGAGTGTTCCTTCTGATTCACTAGAATTTTCTTCCCGTTTTGCTCTCACCCTATAGGGTAAAATTCCTGTTAGGAGAAAGCGTTTGCCCTATAAAATTAATCAACCTTGTGATCACTATTACTACCCAGTCCATATGCTTATGCAAAGCATAAAACTCCTCCAGCATGCATATACATAAAGATTTTCATGCAATGCTCTTGCTTTCAAAGTGAATTTACAAAAACATACAGACATCGTTAGAAACATTTAGATGTTTTTCATGACTGTAAAGCAGTTAAGTGTGTGAAAAAGCATAAATGTGTAATTCAAAATGACACAATCTTGTTAAAATTTATGGACTGAAATGGAAAAATAATTAATCTCAGCATTATCACATCTATAGAAATGTCTATTTATCATTTATTTATTATATTAGCTGAATATGAAGGTAGGGTTAGGCCGACAGTGTTACGGCAGTTCATCCCCATGCACAAACTACAGCAATGTACATTATATGCATGCAGATGTGAAAGAAAAATATGTGCACACAGAATTAAAATATCAATGCCCAAATAACTCCACAAAGATAAGAGAGAAAAAATAGCTATCAAATTGAAAAAATGAATATTAGTATTAGCTGCATGTTCCTGTACCACAGCAAAATTTACAGGAGGCATTAGTCCATGCATCTTTGTCAGGAACCCACAGCTCATGGTTAGGAGTGACACATCAGTGAGGTGACAATGTACAGCTCATGGTTAGGACTGACAAATCAGTGAGGTGACTACGTACATATTTTCTAAAGGGGTCAAGCCATCTTTCTGTGGAACATTTTGTCCAACAAATTGAAGCCCTTCATCACTAGAGTCATGGCGATGGTCAGGAACAAGGCGGGGCAGGTTGAAAGAAGTGGAAACTGAGCTGCTTGTCTAAACAATGAAGTTAAAAATGTTCTAATAAAAAGTACTTTGCCTCAAATCTGTCCAATAAAATATATCTGATGCTTGATGAAATAAATTTCAGTTGATGATACAATATGCTTCATTTGTCAAAGTTGCATGTGGGGGGAGAAAGTTTACTTCCCACAGTTGGTGACAATAATGTATCCCATTTGATGCAAACTGTAGCATAAACATATTTATCCTGGAAAGAAGCAAGGAATTTAAAAAAAAACTAAGAACAAATGCCCTAAACATGTCTAGTCAAAAAGGAGATGATGAATAGCTTAGGGTGCCACAAGATCTTTTTGAAAGCCTTATTCTTTCTAATTACAGTATTTTAGACACTTGTTTCATGGTGACAATCATTTGGCTAATGATGCTATTTCTAATATAAATTTGGTTTACCCTGTTTATCTGTGATAAAGAAGAAGGTGCTGCAGTGCCCTCTTGAGAACTGTGTGGGTAGGGAGAAACCTTTGCTGTCATAGCACTCAGCATACGGGATAGTCCGGATGTCTGTGGTCTTTTGATGAATACGGACCTTGTAGGTGTGTGGGTCAGTGGAGCAGAATAATCAATCTGTTTAAATAATTTTAAAAGCTGTTACTCTGAATGAAACATGGAAAAAGTGACTGACTTCCCCAAAACTGAAAAATGTAACTAACAACCATACAAAGACAGAGTTTGAGTGAGCAGGCTAGCATTCTTCCCACGCATCCTTTGAAGTTAACTGAAAAACTGAACTCACATCCTCATAAGCTTCATTGTTGAAGGCATAGTCTGGTGGAGGTGTGCCTGATCGCTCATCATCAGCATGCTTGTCTGTCCTCTTAAAGCATGTAAGACGACTGCAAGAGTGGAGGAACAATAGAATACCATATAACTGCACCTCACTAGCTACTTCAAGCAACGTAATAATGTGTTTAGTGTAAGAGTATCGTGGACCAGTCTCTTCCACAAGTAATCTTTACCTCACATGTGACTTACAGTTAGAGACTGAATGCAATATGTTAGCAGATTTAAAATTAAAGAATGTACCAAAATGTGTGAGAATAGTCTTTATCTGAGACCAGGCTCACTGTAGGCTAATGAATCACTCCAGCTCCAATCGTTGACATAAAAGGACATTTCCCCTGTTGCCTTTGAGTGAAATAGGTACCCTCGCCCAGACAAGGTAAATCTCTTAGTTTTTGTATTATGTAAGACTGTGGTGTTCATATCATGTAAACTTTTTAGTACTCATATTATGTAAAACAATCTGAAGTAAGCATTATGTATAAATTTTGATACTTGCAGTGCGTTAAAAACTTCTGGTAAAATAATAATATGTGAGAATTTACATAGTGCCACATCTCAGTCAAAGGCAAACTCAATGTGCTGAACAAGATCATAAAATAGTCATGTAGAACAAAGAACAATGCCCAGACTTTCTGCGTTCCACCAGTAAAAGGCAATCACTGCAGATTTAACGGTAAAAACAGTGTTCATCAATACAAATAAATCAATGAAATTGAGCTGTAGCTATGAAGATGTTCACATCTGCAGGTGTAAACTCCATACGAAGAGTTAAAGACGTTGCATATTTTTTTCCACCGAGAATGCAAGGGATAAATAAAATAATTCTTGAAGTCATTAAGGAACGAGAGATCAATGAACGCACTGGTATATGAAGAAAGGTATTTTTATGTAACATACAAGTTATGAGTTTACCCTAGAGAGGATTTTAGCTCTTGATATGAACAGTGTGGCGTGCAAAGTACTCAACAGAGTTTCACCTGCGAAGCATGGATCACTTGCTCGACCTTGGTAATGCATGCTGTGTTCTACACTGTTAACCAGTGGATTTTGTATGACCTTAGTGGCATCTGCATTGTCACTGAAGGAGGGATTTCACCCCTCTACCCAAGAATAACAACTGTATCTTTTCACCAGGTGTTTGCATCTCAGGACACTGCTGCCTTTGGATCATTTCATCTACTGTGAATTTGTGCTATGGCTCTTCATCACTATCACTTAGTGTGGAATGTTTTTGTATCCCACACAATATATGTGTAACTGCTCTTTGTATACGGGCACTTGGAGTACCTTGAGTCTGTTTGTCTTCTGGTACGCTGAACAGTGGTTTGAGTGTTATGACATTTGCTGAACTCAGCCAAACAGTAATTACTTACAGCCTGTACAGTTTTTCCAGTCATGCTCAGACTAAATCACTGAGGTTGAGAACACTGAATGAACATAGTACAAATGGTAAAGAGAGAAAGTGTGTGATTTATTCATACTTTTTGCTTTTGGAAAAAATGCACAAGTGTGTTGAATGAATGTACTGTAAGATATACCCATTTGTGAAAAAAGGAAGTCATAACAACTTACACTTAATATAGTACTGAGAAAGAAAAAATTAAAGAAACCTGAGTGAAATACTTACTTTGTCCTGATAGCCCAAGCAACAATGGCAGCAACAACACCAGCAACAAAAAGTATGCTGCTGAATACAATAACAGCAATGAGCCAGCCTTGGAGACCATCACAACTGGGGTCATCTGCTGGACAGTCACAGCTGTAGTCGTTGACCTTGTCCACACACACATACGGCCAGGAACAAGGGTCTTGAAGACAGTCATCGATGTCGGCCTCACAGTAGGTACCTGTGTAACCAACACTGCACCTGCATTTATAGTAGGATTCGAAGCCCTCAGCACGCTTAGCGTCCTCACAGGTGTAAGAGCTGTCTTTGCCTATGACAATATGAAACAGAGACATCGGTCACAATCATGAAGCCAAAGCTTGTAGATATCTTGCTTTTCTAAAATGGCCAACAGTGGGTATTCTGCCGGCGATTTGTTTGGATATGTTCTCATTTCACCAAGTGATTCAAGAAAAGATAAAAAGCAAATCTTGATGCAAACATAATGAAAAGAAAGTGACTGTAATCCCACTAAAATCCAAGAGGATGCTTTTTGTGGCCAAGACAGATTCCATTATAACATCATGCTGAGCCTCTTGGAATCATATTTTAATCTCTCCTTAAATCTCCTGCCAAAATTTGTTAGTTTCTTTGAGCCACCACTGGTAAAATCTTTACCACTCACAACTCTGGGATGAAAGGCATGGCCCTGATGACTTATAAACTACATCCCTGCATAAGTCTCATGCTAATGTTTGTGGCTTTACAAGGTCTATGTGGAACAGGAAACAATTTCACACTTGTGCAATAGCCGTTGTTCTGACATGGTCGCTCCATGACTGCAAACTGATAGGTTGTGACTAAAGAGCCCAGGCCACCCTCATCCTTTGCCATGAAAAGGAGAGTGTCAAATCCATAAAAGCCTTCATGTGGCTGGTAGGTCAAGGTGACATATCGCCAGGACAGGCTGGTAGCAGGATGGGGAAGTGTCATCTTAGCACAAGGTATGCCGTCCTGTATAGGCAGAAAAAAAACCAGATACTAGTTTGTACCATAAGCAGAAAGTGACAGTAATTGCATCTTTTATCTAATTATGCTATTTTCACATTATTGTTAACTGACAATTACAGGCTCATTTAACATTATAGATTATAACTGGTATTGCAGCACGCTCTTTACAGTAAAACTTCTAGGTTGGGGAGTATCAATAAACTTATCAGCAGTTATTATTACTGCAAACAACTGCACAAATCACAGATTCCTGAATATGCACATAAACATGCCTGCCAACATAAATGTATGCACACACACACACACATCCTATCTGTCTCTGTCATTTTCACAGTTTACCTGAGGCTCAGCAGAGTTACTACAGGATGGCACTGCTGTGATGATAGTGCCCCTGCTCAGACTACCGTTGTATGGCCCTTCTACTGCGAAGGCCAGAGAATCTCCTCTGTCCACATCATAGGCTCCAACCACAAATGTAAATGTTACATTATCTGTGTAGTCTAGCCGATTCTGCTCCAAAAGCACCTAAAAGAAGAAAACATTTTCACATGAGAAAATAGCACTTGAAAACAACAAGTGACAAGATATACATTATGCATATGTAAGGAACTGTGCCAGATGTTTCAATGTTAAAGTATTAAGGCAAAATAACAAGCTTGTAAGAAATAAAATGTGTGAAGTATTGATGCAGTAAAAACTTTCTGTGAGCGATCAACAGGAATTCTCTTCATCAGTAGCAACAATGGTAACCTCCCCTCCAAAAATAAAAAAAAATCCAGGTCAGCAAAAGTTAATTTTCATTCAAAATTATAGTTTTAAATTACATTTTAAAAACATTTTTAAGGAAAACATTTAAGAACTTCAGGAATAAAGCTGCATTCATGATCACACTGACAAACCGCTTTTCTGTTTTCTCTTAATCTTGAGTAATTTAAATCCTGTATCATCACCACATGCAGTTACAGAGTCTTAACAACCAATCTACCTGTATGGGTGCTGCAGGATCAGGTGGCATGAGGTCTTTCCCATTGTGGAATGTGAATGCCACTGGAGCATCATTGACAGCAGTAACATCAATAGTTAAAGTGTTTGTGGCAGTTGCAGGAGGAATGCCTGTGACAGGACTCTCCTTCAACAGGAGTCGTATCAGGTAGGTACCACTGCAGTCAGCACAGGGTGTGAATAGAACACTACAGGAAAACAAATTGCAGTGAAGCTGTGATGAAAGCATTGTTGACAGAAAAAAAAATTTGCAATCAATGTGTGAACATATATTGAGAAAAAGCCAGAGCTTGACCAGCTGGTACCTATGTTATATCTAAGTGGAAGGAAAGTCACCAGAAAGTGTCCCTCCTCTACAGCCTCTGATGTCATAAGCTTTTTCCTAATGGTAGGACACAAAATGAGATACATGTACCAACTCAACAACATAAAAAAAAGGTTTGTGGTACGTATTTGTGATTAAACAAATAAAGAAACAAAAAAGCAAACAAAGGAATTAAAAAGTGACTTCACTTCACATTTCAGCATGACAAAACTTACAGATTTCCTTGTGCTAAGAGTAGTTCCCCTTGATCTGGAGACAAAGGCTCAACATCGTGAAGCTGGACAATGACTGTGTCTCCATCTTCATCAGATGTCTGTACTTTGTACAGGAATGTGCCTGCAATTATCATAAGCAAACAACTACTCATGTAATCATGCATGCATGGGTGTCAATATGCACTCTCAAATATACTGAAGTGCTTATCAAAACAAAAAAATAAAAGAAATTCAACATTTTCATGTCAGACATATGTAAATCAAGCAAAATATCCAACAGGTACAATAATTACCATTATTTCTAGGCCAGAATGTGATGAGTTGGGCATTAAAGCTTAAAAAAAGACATCGTATCACTGGCCTTGTATATATGACCTTCACTAAGGTACTACTACTGCATTTAGATTTTAAAAAAATATTTCCAGAATTTGTCATAAAATTTCTGAGATTAATTAATAGCTTTTGATACAGTAATTGTACATATGATGAAAGGATATTTTTATCCTCTTCTACAGTTCCCGTGTTACCTTCATCTTCCTTCATAGTAAGGTTGGTGGAAGAAGTCAGGACTGGCTCACTGTTTGAAATGTTTTTGCTGACAGCAGACAGCAAAAATTGTGTCTGCTTCACAAAGTAGGTGCTGGTGCCATATGTGCTACATACCTGGTAACAAGGAAACTAATTTTAATTGTGAATCTTGAGGAAAAGGTATTCATGAAAATATTCTATGTGCTGTAGTCTCACACTCATGTTAATTCCTTGTTACTACTTAAGGAGCATAGGGCCGCAGTGCGCGCTCACACACACACAAAAATGGGGGGCAGCCGGGCAGGGACAATACTCTGTGCTTATTTAAACTATTTCAAAAAAGAGGAGAATTAGAATTACCATTTTTTTTTTCTAAATAAATTTCAAGATTCGCGTGAAAGTGAGATCTCCTGTAAGATTACTTGGTACCTTCTGGTGGTCATAAGAAACATAATTAGCATAGTACCATACAAACTACAACAGGTGTTAACATTACCTTGACAGTTATTGTTTGGCTGGCTTCATCAATAACAATGCTGTCTGTCTTGTTACATGTGTCAGCACTCTGCTGCCACTTCTGTAGATCTGTAAACATACTCAGTTGTTGCAATGGCAAAATCAATTTATGTATGAATACACATACACATCAGTAGATGTAAATGTTTAGGAACGTGCATATCTATGTCTTCTGTGTTTGTGAATGAGTATGCATACTTTTCATACAAGAGTGGAAAAGAATGGGGATGGAGAGAGAAAGGTCAAAGAATGAATGTCTGACAGTAAGGCAGACGACCAGGCAGAAAAATGGTGCCTGAAAGAGGTTCTTTACCAGGATTCCAATGCAGAAGGGTGAGCACACTGTCAGAGTCACTGGGATCATAAGGGTAGGTCACTGTGAAAGGTCCTGGCATTTCCACTTGCCCCACAGATGCTAAGGAGAAAGAAATGCTCTCTGTGGGTGAGTATGAAGCCCTGCAACACACACAAGTAACATACATGATCGGATGTGGGTGCTTTCATTAACTACAAGTAATTAATAGCAAGCTTGTCTAGCCTCATAAAGAGCTTCCATCATAAAAAACAAAAGTGTGTCAGAAAAATCATGTGTACCAGTAGCAAAATCTTAACGTAAAACCCATTATCCCCAGCACTTTACCCTGGCACCTTTGAAAACCCCTTTCTAGTGAGAGCTTACAGCAGTTGAAAGACGCAACCCAACAGAGATTTATTCCAATAGATATTGATCTCTGGACACACTGCCAAGCTTGCAAAGAAGGTTTTAGGCTTGTATACTAGGAGAAGGAGAGTGAAAAAGAACAAGGATGAGGGTGAATCTAGGACCTGCAGCATGTCTCCCGACAGCTGCCTCTTGAAATGCATCTTTGAGTATCAGTAGTATTGATGTGCAGACAGCAGCACTCAAAAGCTGCTGCAAGGATCCACAAGGATCAAGTATTTTGTCAGTGTTTATGCAAAAGACAACATAAAGATGGACAGAGAATAGGCTGAAGTATGTGGATTCATGAAGCAATTACATCAGGTTCAGATTACCAGTAGAGACATGTCTATAATGCCATCAAATGTATCATTCAAATATGAATCTGTACTGATCTATCCTATGAGAAAGCAGCACAAAAATCTCCAGCATCCTACCTGTGTGCCAAGATGCGATCAACCGTGTCCACTGAATGAACAGTATCTTCAGGGTTAGTCAGGTAGGACACAAAATCAGTAGAGGCCACAGAGTCATACGTAGCATTAAGGTCTGCATGTGTCAGTGGTGTAAGCACCACAGTTTGTCCAACAGCCATACCTGTCCATGTACATTACTTTGTGAAACATGCTTCAGAACCTAGGCCAGCTATATGTGTAATAATGAAAAAAGTCTTTACTTCACCAAATCAAGCAGGAGAAATATATATTTATTTTTCTTTTATGACTTTTTCACTTTATAATTGAAAAAATATTTGTTGTTTTAATCAATAGTTGGTGCTAATGGTGAATTCCTCTCTTTTATATTGAAGACACGCTAACCATTGGGTGTGTTGATAACAATGTTTGAGGTTGATCGTTTCTGACGTCTGGCTGTCGACAGTGCCAGCTGAACACTGCTTCCATTACGAGACACTGCCTGCTCTGAGTGGTCACCAACAATGAGAACACTACCCTTCATTTCTGGTCCAGTACACCGGGCCTCATTGCAGGCATCAACATACAGGAAAAGCTCACTGCCTGGAGCCATTTGGAAATCTGGACATGCACAAGAAAGGAAGCAAGATGACTGGCAGACATGCTACAAAAACTGATCAACTGTTTGACCAGAAGGATGAATTTCAAAGCTTTGTTAACTCTCTCTAGGACTTAGATTGTAATGGCATACAGTAAAGAGAAACGATTCGTTCCACATTTGAGTAGAGAGTACAATTTTTTTACAGTTGGTCGAAGAAGAAAAAGGGAGATAAGGAGGATTAGGGTGAATGAAAGATCTGCAGAATATCTCATGATAATGTCTTCAGCTGTGTCCCTAAGTATCCATATTACTCATTTGTCTACAACAGCAACAAAAAAGTTATGATGTCTTTTCACAAGATTTGAGAAGTGATAGGAAACTTCCCTCTTTGTATTTGTTTTGAATTAATAAAAAATCTTATATTTTACAATCAGTAACACTTTCAACAAAAGCTCTCTCTGCAATTCAAATGGTAAAAAATGTTGCTTGTTTACCTGAAGAAGATGCTGCTGTGTCACTGCCATTGGCACCAGGGTGGCTGTTTCGCAAGTCTATTAGTTTTTCGTCATTAATGTAAAGGCAGCCGTTGCGAATGGAGACCACACCTGACATATTGGTGGCAACTAGTGTGCGTGGCAAAATATCACAGCATCGACCTTCCTTTTGGCTGCCTATGCTGATGTCTGCATCAAAACCAGATTATCAGACAAAGTACTGCACACACTTCTGCAGCTTATAGACTAGTGCTTTCAGTAATCATCAGTTTACAAGAGATGTGCAACTGCAGACCCCATTTTGCATTTAGTTGACTACATCATAATTTTGTTTGCAGAAGACTGAAATTTTAAAAATATGATAAAACCATTTAGCTCAGCTTCCAAACTGAACAGAGTCCAAGAATTTCTTTCATTGCTGAATAGCTTACAGTATTCATCAACAGTAGGATCAGCGCTGACTTGCAGGTTGATGCTGATGGAGTTCTTGTCACTAGATTTGCGTGAGGTGACTGGTCTGGTATCTGGATCAAGTTCCTCTGTACCATTCATCTGCACTCCAATGTCGTCTAGTGCTGGATTCTCCAGGATGGCAAGAACTCCTGTACATGGTCAAGAATGGCAAATGAAAATTTGAGACATATCAGGAGGAAATGTTCAATCCTTTTTCTGAATTACTAACTGAGCTGGTTACTGGTGTTGAAAATCTTCATTTTAAAACAAACATTTTTCATGCAGACAAGTATCATCATTCAAATCTGTTAAATTATTCACTTTATAAGTTAATCACTTAATTAAATCTAACATCTTCTAAAGCTAAAATATTTCCCCACTTACTCGTAGGTACATGCACACAAATACACCATACATATATTTTTGCTGCTATCACCAAAATGATTGCTGGTAAACATTTAGACACTACAAACACAAATAACCACTCTTGGAGTTGATAGCATATCATGATCACAGACAGAGTAGGTAAAGTCATGAAACTGCATGAGAGATAGAAAACCCTCACTTACCAACATGGTCTTCATAGGTTGTAGTCAAACCAGCAGCATTGGTACAGCGAACACTGACGTAATATCGTTGGTTGTGGACAATAATGCCCTCCAAACTGCTGTTGATGCCTGAAGGGTTTATACCTGTTGATGTGAAAGACTGAATGTCCTGACCTCCTGGTGTTGTGCCAATAGCCCACTTATATTCCTGTAACATAGCACTTAGCATGCATTCGAGACACTTTGTACTTCCACAAATAACTTAATGCCCTGATAATATTAAATTGTCTCAGGGCTTGAAGAACATATTTCTAGAACCTTCTTAGATAAGATTAGCACAATAGTGAAGCTGCACTTTGAATGTGATAGCTGAAAAACCACCATTTGTACGTGGAGTAACTCATTTCAAACATTAAAATATTCTCTTCTTCATCTTTTGGAAAGAACAGGCGGCTAAATGTTCAGTCTAGTGGCTGGGAATATTTTGCACATAACAAATAATCTTTTTTAAACTGAAGTCAGTAAAAAATTTTAATGCTGCATTAGAGTAATTATTTGTGAATAGCATTGCATTCATTCACATACTAAGCTTTCGATCAACCAATTTATCCAAATAGATGCTTATTTAACATCCTCTGATTTTCATCTCAGAATAGTATAGGTCAGAAGTGACACAAGCCAGATGGGTATATTCAAAATTGAAAGTAAAGACAGCTCACCATCACAGAGGTCTGGTTGTCACTGCATCTATAAACAACTTGTATTGTCGAGTTGGAAGCCATTAACTTCTCTACAGGCTTTGCCTCACCATGAGCAGCATCCATGTACAGAAATAGTGTCTGGTCAAATATGGGTGGTGTCTGATCAATGGAGAAGCCACTGGATGATGCCACTGCTGTTTTCCCTGACCCCAAAACTGCTTTCACTGAAACCAATTTCATAATGAATGTTTATAATTTCTGGGTAATCCTCAATCCATTTCTTATTGGTCACAAAACTACAATTCTGTAAATGAATTTCAACAAATCTACACTAGTGTGCTATCCATTTTTTTATTTTTCAGTATCTCAAGCATAATCAATTTAATCCAGACTCCTTTTCCAATAAAAATATTTCTTAAATCAACAATGTTCCTGTAATGAAAGTGTTAATGTCACAATTGTCTGCTTTTTGATAATGTCTATCATGACAGGTGAAAACTAACAGAAACCTTATCTCAAATCAAAGACTGATTAGAAAATCTGTAACAGTTACAAGCATCTGTCGTTGAAGTCAAACATATTGAGGCTTGTTGGACCAACGCTTTCAGCTTGGATTGTGTCAAGATAAGCCCTTATCCTAGTGCAAAGCCTGATCCTAGTGCAAAGTTATATCAGATTATCAGACATGCAAAGTGTCTGTTTACCAGTAAAGAAATAAACTTGTGGCTGCTCATCTCCATCACCAGTGTCTTTCACAACTTGAAGTGTCAGGTTTCTGAGTGTCAAAATCAGACCTGAAGTGATGTTTGCATCACACTTGGGATCACAGTTGTATCTGCTACAGTCTCTCTCACATGGAATGCAGGGGGAATAAATCTGATAAAAAAAAAAAAAACTTAATTTTTTTCAACAAGATGACAAAATTTTATGTACAGTTTGAGAAAAATATAATTGCAGATAAATCCAAACCAAATCTGAGCATCTGCAGCATGTGCTATTATTCCCATTTGTATACAGACATCAAACAGCAGTAATACATACACATACACACCAGGCACACCCATGGGCTCACTCCCAGTCCCTGCCCAAAAAACCCCCGAAAAACAAAAACAAATGCTCACATAATGATACATGTGTCTACAAATATTCAAAGCACACACAAGCACAAACGAATGAAGATATATTGGCATCACACACCTCTGTAAATGGAACGACATTATCCAATCCCACAGCAGAGCCAATGCCACCCTCAAAACGAACAATGGGATTCTGACCACCACGGAATGGATCACCGTAACGGCAGAGAGACTCCTTAGGAGCAGGCATGATGAGAGCTGAAAAAATGGCAAAGGTCTGCCACAGAGCAATGCTGGCGGAGGTGACATTAGGAGCATTCTTGAAATTCTTCCAGTTCCACACATTAAGAACCAGATCAGTGTCTTGACTTAGGTCTGGAATTCCACAGATTGTGGAGCTGAGTTCATGGTCGACATAGACACCTAGGCACTTGGTTGGCTGCAAAAACAAGAAACAGTGTGGTTACTCTGAGAACTTACTATTCTCACAATAATTATTATTTGACATTAACTCATGGGAAATTGTTCAATTTTGCTTACATTTCTGAGGTTGCTTTTGGATGACAAACTATAAGATCTATCAGAACTAAATCAATTCATACCAAAATAACCACTTACTACATGTAAAATCTAGGATTGTCTCAGCAAAAGCAAAGCTGGTATTAACCCACTTGACTTAAGCAAACAGCTCACTACTGGCAGGGAATCACAGAGAAATCAGAAATTTCAGTGAAGGAGAAGTACTCAGGTCTTCATATGAAATGTCCTATTCTTCATAGAAACTTTAGATATGAGACACTCACAGTGGTTGCCTCATCTGCTGACTCATAGAAGACCAGCTTGTAGTGATGTTTTTGTATGGTTGGGTCAAACTCCAGCAGTCTCATCACAGACTTTGGCTCATATGTGACCTTAGGCCCATAGGTACACCAAGTTACCAGGCGCCCTCGGAATCCATCGGAATACTCCGGATCTTGTGTGCTCACTTGAAACACATGAAAAATGTAAAATAAATGTATACAAAGTGCCTTTATCTTTTTTGACCCTGTACATGGTACAGTTTCTCTCTTTCTCCATTAAGAGTCTAATGTACAAATCCTTCAGTTTAGCTGGTTAGTAGTAGGTTTCTTATTTTTGAGTTGTTGTTGCCAGTTGTCACTTCCCTCCCTCCTCTTGTTCAGGACTCAGCACATAGTATACATTTTTAACCAAAGTAAGTTTTCCTAAAGTAA
>SRHC01002563.1:36417-58175 GCA_004794325.1 Pomacea maculata
CCCCCCCCCCCCCAAACACCTCCCTGCAGGGAGGCGAAGCTAATTTCCTGACTGAAGAATAAAGTTCACATCAGAATCGAGCTATGTCAAGGCATCGCATGACCAGCAAACTAAAGACACCACCTGAGTTACAGGATCAGAATTATTATTTCTGGGGCTGATAGCATCCTTGGGTACTATAACAATCATGTTATGTTCACCACTGCTCTAGACATGCCCAAATGATCAGTCTTGTCAGCTGTGACATTTATCCAGTTTTTTTTTCTCCAACAGCCAGTACTAGCGAACAGTATAACTGTTCTTCAACTGGTACCTCAAAGGATGAATGTATGTAGGATAAGGTATTTAGTATATAATGCTATGTTTACTATTTTTAAAAATAGAAAAATTTTGAAAGAATATAGAACTCTAGTATTGTACTAAGCTATGTGTTTCTAGAGGGTAGGGGTCGAACTGCTCCCAGGACGGTCCCTTTCTCCCGCCGGCTGTGTGCGTAGTAGCCAGCCTTGAACTGCTCACCCAAAGCTACTGGTGACTAGACCTATCATTACACCCGAAGTTACGAAGTTGCCTGAGCCACCTGGGGAGACCATGACCAGACAGGGCAGGGTAGGTGTGACCATGGGAAAAGAGGTGGATGGTTCTGAAACTTTTGTGAGAAGATAGAATAAGTAGAGTAGCTTGAGGTTTGAGGCAAGCTTTTTAATCAAAGACAAGGGCTTACGGGTATACAGCTGAATTCCACAAGCAGGTGCTTCAGGAGCAGAGGCTGTTAAGAGGTCATCACTCAAGCCATGGTTGAGCAACTCTTCTTTCTTCTTATCTGTTAATTTTACCACTTCCCTCTTTTTACGTAAATTCAAGACATTCTGAACTGCGGATATTTCATCAATGTTATCATCAGTAAAATCCACTGAACGCCTGGTACGTGATGGACCTTTACCAGCAATGTAGCTGTCACAATCCAAACAGACGCTGACACACTCCTGAAATATAAAATAATTACTGAGATTTATGCTGCTTAAGAGGAGAATAATAATAATATGTTTGTTTATATAGCGCTTTTCCCCACCATTAAAGGTGGGATCAAAGTGCTTTACTAAAAAGAAAACCATACAAACATAATAATAATAATGTGGGCCAATTTCTTGTTTCCCCTTTTTCATTTCTTCTGTGGTTTTCGGGTGGCAGAAAATGTTCTACAATGGGACAAAATTATTAGCTAGTGTATCAAGTAAGCCAGTAAAATATTGAACAAATAGAAAAAAAGGATTGATGAGAGCAACTTTCTTCCGAAATTATTCATTTAACAGTGATCAAAAGGTCTTGCTCTTTTATTCTTGATGTACTAAAGCTATTTCTTATTATTAATTCATTTCCTACTGATTGCGCTGAAAGGCACTCTATTATCAAAGTATGCACTCTTGTCAACAAAATAAAAAGGATATTTATAATATTTTCATAAACATTTTAATTTTTAAAACTTTTTATATAATAAAAATGATATAACAATAGAAATTGTTCACATCAGTTGGTGTATTCTTACAACTGTACGAGGGTTGTCATAACAGCACATGCAAAACTCCTCTTGGATTTTCACAGTATAGTCAAAGTGTGTCATACTACTGGTGTCTCCATCCCACAGTGTCACAGCAGTCACTGCTTTGCCATCCCCATTTGCTGCTTTGATGCTCATCTGTGCAGAAATATTGTCTGGTTTATTCAGCAAACAATCTATAAAATAGTCTGATGAGATAATGGTATGTTGAGCGAAAATACCGAATACACAACCTGACTATTTTATTTATAAGTACATGAATAATGGGTACTGAATACTGAAGATAATGTTACAAAAAAAAATTCTTAGCCTAATTTAATTCTTGAAATTTTCAGATTAGGCTCCTTCGATTATTCCTGTAAATATAGACTTGATCCTCACCTCATAGATGCTATTTTTAAGCAAATCAGCTTTATGCAGTAAACTTGTGCCATACATGTGCTGTAAATTTGTGTCACGGGTCAAGGTAACTGTGACTTGTGACCCATCAGAAGAGACCACAGCTTTATGACGGTTGCTGATGAGGTCAAGCTGTCGGCCACTGGTATCAAAAAGATGGCTGCCTTCAAGATATCTCCAGCCACTGTCTGTGAAGAGAATGTGTCTTGATGGACATGCTGAGCCTTGGGGCGTTGGATAATGAAGAACTGTGGCTGGGAAAAAACAAGATCATTCTTGGTAATAGAATGTTTTCTTTAAAGAAAAAAAAGAGGACAGAAGGGACAGACACTCAGATGAAAGTGTATGTGTACATACACACATGCACATACAGACACAAATACCTACCCTCCCACCGCACATCACACACATGCATGCACACAGCCACTCCCCCACACCACATTACATACACACGTGCAATGGCTGTATGCATCATGCTAGCAGTACCTGTCACTTCAGTGTTGGTATTAATCCAGGTAGCATCTATGTGGAAATCCCTGCCAACAACAACTCTGCCAGGTGTGGGATCAGAGGTGTCAAAAAGTATAGGGCTTGATGTGACACTTGTTGCTAGACCAGCTTTGTTTGTTGCAGTAATTCGTACAAAGTAGGGATGTCCTTCCTAAAACATTCACATTTAACATGGAAACAGTCACAAATATACAATCAGGTGTTTTAAGTGTCATGTATTTGACAATGACAACATTTTGACAATGCATACGGAAATTGTACAACCACCAAGTGCACCAGAAGGTAACTGAACAGATAATAATAAATGAATAGATAGAAAATTTAGTTTTGCAAATTTCTCTCTAGTTCAGTTGAATATTTTAAAATTACATTTGTATGATGGTTGAGTAAGAAACTCAGAAATGTAAAGAGTTAAGATTTGTGCAAATACCAGAAATACATATAAGAACCAGTAAAATTCAACACTTCCTTTATTACAAATTTAACGTGTAGTTGTATCAAAACATATGTAATATTATCATTGGCCTTAGTTACTCCATGTGACTCCAAGTTACATGCACGAGATGGAATCGCACTTTGATCATTCAGCTGAGTCATGCATCATCCCATTTTTCCTTTGTTACAGTCATAACAGTTTTTTAGGTCACAAAAAACAGAATAAAGGAAGATAAAATCAAAATGGTCGATCATTATGTCGCCTTCCTGATCAACATCCCTCAGACTATTTACCGTAAGATCCAGATCCCTAAATGTGTAGGTGGTGAGTGTATAGTTGATACTGACAGATGCAATCATGTCGCCTCCAGGCTGGACAGTTGCATCACATTTTGCCTGAGCCAAAAGTTCCAGTGTGTAAGAGATCAGTGGTGACTCATCATCCCAGAAGTTTTGCAACACAGCAGTAACTTCTCTCTTGGATGGGGCAAAAGTCAGTGCCTGTAATTCATAACTGGTTATTTATATTTTGTGTGATTACTGTAAAGGGAATCAGTCCAGCTACAGACATTTACTCAGGTCAATCCTAAACTAAAAAACACTGTTATGTGTCTCGTACATAGTTTTTTTCACCATTATCATTCAAATGAATGCGCTAACCATGTCAAAGTATGGTCCAACACGGATCTTTCCAGAAGAAGGAGGAGTGACATCTATATGGAATGATGTGGACACCATGTGGCATTCACCAGATCTGTCCACACCTAGACATATATTTCCATGCACACTTAAACTTCTAATCACATATCTATTTAATTTTGAAGCCATCTTAAAATATTCATGCACTACAGAGTAAAGTGTGAACAAAACTGTTTGCAGTTTATTTTAGCCATAAATTTTAATCTGCTTTGATGAAACGCGTACAATTCTAAAGTGATATATGACTTTTCAAAAAATCATCTGTTCAGACTTGACACAAAAACTACAAAACTAAAAAGTCAACTGACACACAGACTCAAGATCCCAAACAATTTATTGCTTTTATTTAAAATGTTTGCTGAAAAAGTTTCATAGGATATGTACATTTTCTGTAACAATTACTATATAAACGAATTTATATACTTAGGTCACATCAGTAAAAGTACTAACCTATAACATGTGCATAGACATCTGTATTTTGCATCATGCTGATATTGGTGAATGTGGCGTAAGTATTCATTCCAGTGTTGACACAGTCAGCAACATCAAACAGTCTTTGGCGATCTGAGGTGCTCATGCCACCACCATCAACCTAAAGCATCAAGAATCTTCAAACATTTAGTGACATCTATGACTCACTAAAACTATTTTTGATAAGAGTTTACAATGGATAACAGCTGTGTTAATTTAAAACTTTATTTATAGCCAAATTGTTTTAAGGCTATAAATTTTAGTCGAACTTTATGGTTTGCAAAACCCTAAATTAATTGAAATGTTTGGTCTGAAATCTGCCGTTGTTAATATTTGTGAAAAATGCAAACATTTAGTGGTGTAAGAAAGTCTCCAAAAGTGAAACTTTAAACTTTCACAATTTAAATACCTGCTTATGTACATTTTTTACTAACACAGTGCAAGACAGTTGGCATGTTGTATCAGGAATCACTGACCAGTGTTTTCTTTGCAAAGTTACCATTTGAAGATCCAAAAATTAGAATTAGTTGGTATTTTTTTCCTACAAAAATGTAAAGTCCATCTTTTCAGTCTATAAAAAGCTGATGCATATCAGTTTCAAAGCATGCATACAAGCACTCATTTGCTCTCCCCTGACATTCTACCTCTGCCATTGGTATTTCATGCATGTTATTGGATTATTTTGCTATTTAACATTTTTTCCTTCTTTATGATGATCACACTGCATCTTGTTTGCTTATGCTATCCTCTACATTAATAAAGAATTGTCATTGTCACTCTCTTTCTCTCTCTCTTACACTCACACAAACCACCTTTCACAAAGTCTAATTCAGTCAGTGGAATGCAGTGAACTATAGAGACTCACAAACACTTGGCAGGAGCTGTTATCCACAGGTTGTGTTGACAATGCAGCAAAATAGAGGAACATGCCCACGTTTGACTGAAAGCCATTCCACGTAAACTGAACCTGGTTAGTACTACTGATGTACGAAGCAACCTCTATTCCTCCACCTGCACAAATTCAAGGTCAAAGCAGTTCTATTCACTGGTCATTGAATAGGATAACAGAAATATGCCGAGGTGGAAGGTGTGATGAAGCACAAATAAACCAAAGTACCCTGTTACCTCGATACCCCTGATAGCCAACCTGAACACAAGTACTCAGAGAGATGGCTGTGCCATGAGATGATCTGCATCCATGACCTACGATCATCGCTACATTTGTGACCAACAATTTGCCCCTGTACCATCAGACCATCCCACCCACTAATTGACTTCTTCATTGTCCAAGAGGATAAAAAAGACTACAATGAAAGCCACCAAGCAAATTACATTTATAGAAAAAGACATGCAAGAAATCTGCAAATATCTTTATAAAAGAGCAATATGAAAAATACCTTGAACTCCACCATCATATCCGACTGAGAAACCATTGGATGTGACCTCTGCAATGGAGTTACTACTGCTGTGTGCTCTAACACTGAAGTAGTACATGGCTTCGCCTGGCACCAGGTCAAGGTCATAGAAAGTCACAGATGTGTTCTGGCCAACTTTTGTCCATGGCACTATGTTGTCTCTAGTGCTGTCATAGCGACGATCTGTTCCCAGAGCAACTTCATAAAAGGCCACTTCCTGTGAGGACTGCCTTCCATTTTGTGCAATTTCTATAACAACTGAAAAAGGATGAAGAATTGTTTAATTGTCAACACAGACTAGAAGAATAAATAAAGAATTTATAACCTTGTTCTGTAGTTTTGAGTGTAAATTATTATTGCTATTTCTGGGCCAGTCTTGTCCTAATGTGGATATAAAAGGCTAATCGAAAAAGTTATATATTTTTTCATCAATTCAAACAAGAAGTAAAATTTGTGACCACAAAGAAATTATGAACTTTGAACGTATGATTGGATCAAGAGTTAGAGGTTTCACGTTTGTTTATTGAAAATGAAAACAACTGAAACCACAAAAACTTTAGGATAAATGATTAAATGGTAGTAGCATTTGAAGGAAAAAAAAAAGAGATAGTAAAATGTTTTGCATCTGTGAAAAATGGGTAGCAGAAAAGGCAATTGCATAATGCATGTTTCAAGCATTCTCACTTGAACTGGTTTCATTTTGTGACACCTGGCTGGTGCTACTCTTCTCGCCAAAGCCATTCCAGTTAGCTGAGACTCTTTTGTTTGATGGTTGGTAGCTAAGATCAAATCCAGTTTTGCTTCCATCGAACACCTGTGCATCAAAAAATTTATAATGCAAAACCCTGTCCTTAACGAAAAAATATTTTAAAGTTAAAGCAATTAAAACACAACAAAAACCCATGTGAAACTAATGTGTCAACCTAAATATCCTGTCCTGCTGAGGAAGATAAAAATATGCAAACAAATGTGACTGCACAACCCACACAAAGTAAGCATTAATTTTTGCTTTTTACCATTGACCAGTCTAATGGTAGTCAAGATCAGACAAGATCAAATATGCCTACCAGTCCTGGAATAAGAGAGTCCTGCTTGATAGTGATTCCATCTGATCGTAGTGTGTATGAGTACCCAAGAGCATTTGTGACTTTTAGAAGTTGGTAATATGTTTCCAAGTCCAACAAAGAAAGACCATCATTCAGACCATTCATTTTCCCTGAAAGTCAGAACATGGGAATCAACAACAAGTCCAACAGAAATGATCAATAATGATTGCAGTTTGTTAACAGTTGGCACTGGTCTGTAGACTCCAAAAAAAAATCCTTTATCCAAGCACTTTTCTAACCAAGAAACCTGGTAAAATATTTTTCAAAGATGAGGCTATTACTGTTTTACTATAAAAGATATACTAATAAAAATCCAACCCTTCATAAATTGAAAACACCCCATGCTCTTTGATATACATTGCATTGTGTTCAAGATAGTTGTCTCACCATAAGTTTCAGTAAATTCTTGTATCCGAAGACCGTCCACTCTCTCTATTGCCCACTGATAGCTAACTGCTGGACAAGGGTCTCCATCAGTCTCCCAGGAGGCTGAGATCGACATCAGATCTGTCTGGTAGTCACTAGAAAACAAGCACAAAACATTTCTTGTAAGAAAATGAAATTAGAACATGTGAAAATTACACTGAATTTCTCTGAAAAAAAATAAGCCAGCCAAAAGAAGATGGTGAAATTATATTTATCCTTCCCATCTATAATTATCCTTATTGTGTATAATTATCATTACATTCTTTTTCACACATTGTTTGCTCCGCTGTGAAAAGAAAATTTTGCATGCAACGTTTGGACTATTATTATTATCATGATTTATGTTCTGTATATTTCTTCAGGTCTTTGGACTTTTTACCGCGACTTAAACGTTTCTAAAGATCAGTTTATGAAGAAATCAAGTAGGAAAAGCAGTCTTAAAGGTCTCTACATAGAACAGACATAATATTTGCTGTTACAGAGCCATCTCAGTGCATTTGGAACACCGTTTTTCATCAGCATACACCAACTCACAGGTCCCCATTGGTACTGTTGCCATCCCACACAACAACCGGTCCAGCTGGTGTCAGCCCCTGGCTCAGGTAAGACATGTACACACCATTGGAAGTAGC
This sequence comes from Pomacea maculata, assembly GCA_004794325.1. Lineage (NCBI taxonomy): Eukaryota > Metazoa > Mollusca > Gastropoda > Architaenioglossa > Ampullariidae > Pomacea > Pomacea maculata. Next base: position 44,069 of record SRHC01002563.1, read on the forward strand.
AACAGTTGAGGCCCCAGCACCATTCGTAGCCTTGACACTTGCGAATATCTACAACGATACAGGTATACCAATGATTTCTATAAATACTACATTAATGCAGCAAATATTGCTGCATGTGTTGACTATTCTGGTATTGTGCACAAAATAAATTGTTAACCTACTGTACATCCCTGTAAATGTTGGTCCATGATACACAGGTTTTATAATTCATTTTTAAAATGAACAGTGTTCCTCCACATGCACATGTTCTCATCTGCTCACCTTTCTTTGACCATAGAGGTCAAGTCCACTGACCAACTGATACCGAACACCACTGGGCACCTCGTGAAATTCTTTGATCTGACCACCACCAGGTGTATACCCAATTGCAACTTCATATCTGTTGAGCAGAAATGGGAGGTAGAATATATTACACAAAAGTCTTTTTAAATTATGTTAAAATATGTGTATTTAATATGCATTAACATTTTATAGACTGAAAAGATGGAGAGGCAGATTGGTGGACTTTACATTTTTCTAGGAACAAAAATACCATGCACTTACTTGCTAATTTCAGTTTCTGGGTCTTCAAAGGGTGACCAGGCAACTAAAACACTAGTCAGTGATTCCTGACACACTACGTCAATTGTCTTGCACTCTGTTAAAAAAAAAAAACCCACCCAAAACAAATTAAAAAACAAACAATAATAACAACAACAAATTATGTAAGTATGCATTTAAAGTATGAAGTGTGAAAGTCAGATTACTTCTTACAAGTTTCTGATACCACTAAAGTTTTAAAATGCATTTCTCACAAATATTAACAGCTGCAGATTTCAAACCATGAAAATAAACTGACCTACGAGTCTGATGGAGAATTTTAACATATTTTAAAAACTTACATTTACAGCAAATTTATAAAGGTACAGGATAAACAATAAATCACAACAATTTATCTAAGTAAGGAATGGAAACATTTTTTACCATCTTGGCTATTGCAAGTGAAAACATTGGCCAGGCTGGTAGCTGTAGCATTGTCAGCAATGATAATGTATGCATCATTAAGTTCTACCACAGCGCCTGCAAGAGGAGGACTTGTATCCATGGAGATAGGACGTGACTGTGCCATTGTCGTCAGACCAATAGCATTTTTAGCTACAACTGTAGCGTATACCTTGGTCTGGTGCTCCACAATGTCCTTCAGACCTTTTCATGGAAGCACACATAGTCATTATTCATCTACATCTACCATAGCTTATCAAGTATAATGAATTTTCACTTACACAACAGGTCGTATCTAAAAAAAAAAATTTTTGGAGAAATCAAACGACAATGATAAAGTAGCTGGCTATTTGTTTGGAGAGAATTGTGGATGATGGTATGGGAGTTTCTACAAGCCTCAACAATCTGGGGAGACAGGGCTGAAGGGACAGTTAGGGGATGTCTGTTCATTAACTAAAGAGTTGCTAGTTTCTAAATGGTCAGCACTCAGACATGACCATACTGTTTTGATAAAGCAATCTACAAAATATATTTCTTCTAGCTTTTTTAAAAAAAATTACAGTCACTGACACAAAGAAAAAGGACTTTTTGATTTACCAGATACAGTATAGCTGGTCACATGTCCCTCCATGATCACAGGTGCAATAACATCATCTAGACCAGGTTGTGTGCCCATGTAGAAAGTGAAAGAGGTTACTGGAGATTGCAAATCCTCAAAACCTGCCCATGTGCACTCCACTTGCGAATGAGTCTGTATAAGACATGCACACAAACACACATGCTAACATACATGATTATGCATTACCAGAAGCTACAAAAAATGAACATAAAATGAGATTTAGATTGGGAAACTTAGATTTGCTTAGTGAAGCAACATTAGCTTTTTTCTCTCTATCCTCTGATCTTCTAACCTGGATGAAAGAAGGGCACACAACTGTGCCTTGATCCGGAGGGCTAGCGTCCACCACAACAGTGGGAGAGATAAGCTGAGTTTTGAGTCCAACAGAATCCTCTGCCCAAAGTGTCAATATACTGGGACGACCTGGTTTGTAAATAAATCAGAAAGAGTCAAGCAAACTGCAGCAAATCTTAGATACTAGTTCTGTCTTTTTAAAACAATCATTTCTAGACATGTTGACATTTTAAAAGAAACAAAAATATAAGAACATCTTTATCACACACACACAGAGCAAGAGAAAGAGACTGGGAACACACACACGAAGCATACAGCTAAATAAAGGCATCAACAACCTCCAGCTATGCATGCAGAGTTCTCTTTGTGTGTGCAAACATATGTCATGTGGTAGGTTGCCAGTTTACAAACCCAAACCAGGAACAGTAAATTTCTACAGGTGTGAGAAATGGACAGTTTGGGAACTGTTCGACCCCTACCCCCTACAAAAACAAATGAGAGTGCTAAACTCTTACCAAATTAAAAAAAATAAGTTGTAAAGAAAAAAAGCCCCTGAAAATTAACACACATCCCTAGTTCACCCTGATCTAGCACTTTAAAAGCCTTAACCCCCTTAAAGCCTTAAATCTCAGTCCAGCTTAGCACATAATCCAAACCCTAAACTTCTCCTATCGATGTTCTGAAATCGATGTTCACAGTTTCTGAAAAAGTACATGAATCAGCTCCCCATCCCCTGCTCCCACACACAAAAGAAAAGAGATTATGAAGAAAGTGAAAACAAAAATTCACACAATACCATCTGTCTTCAAGTCAATTCGTCCAGAGGGTAAAGAAGCTTCCCCAGTTTCAGTTACAGTCACCTCTGTGACTGATTTGATGTCAGAGGCACCAGGGTAAGAGCCAACAGAAAAATGAAGTTTTTTCACAATACTGTCTGCATCACCAAATGTCCACCTAGCTGAGAGTGCATCTGGCTCCTGCTGGTAGAAAACTTTCTCTGGCATCTGAAGTGTACTTGTGTTTGTCTCAGATGACAGGCTGAAAACAGCAACAATGTCTCTCAAGCATGTTGGACATCACAACTGCCACACATAAACAATGCAGAACTGGAAAGAAGCAATGCACATCATTGATGGCAAGGCTGATGTCAATAAAATCAGACTAATATGATGCTTTACCACAGTTATATCCACCAACTGCAGGACTGGCAAGATCAGATCTGCAGTAAATTGTGGTTCAATTTGTCATCTGCTAAATGCAATTAGGCATGCACCCAAAAGTAACAGTACAATAGTTGAATACACAATAACTGAAGGATTCCCCACAACATTCAATTAAAATCTGTGACCTGATGAGTCCAAGCTTGGGTTTCTCTCTGTCAACAGTGAAGCCATCTGATGTTGACTGCACAGCCTGACCATTGTTGTTGAGAGCACGTACAGTGGTGTAGTATTTCTTGCCTGGTTCCAAGGGCAGCACAGCATGAGCAATGCCTCGACTGGCTATTCCTGTAGACCAACATAAAATTACGGTTTACAAAATAAGATCTACCAAAAAACCACACAAATTAAAATGAGCTGAGCGTCTTTCTTATTTGCTGACATTTATTACAAGAGCATTTACTACAACCACTACCATGCTCTGGAAATGCTCGTGGCAGTAAGGACCCCAATCATAAATAGACATCCTAGCGATAAAGCCAAAAACAGTCACATGCCTGGTGCTTGCGCAAAAGACCCACTCATGTCTGGTGTTAGCATCAAACTATCCCTATTGTGCTAGGACCAGAAGACCCACTCATGCTTGGTGCTAACAACTGAAAGACCCACCCATGCCAGGTGTTTGGTCCTCTTCCTCATCATGCACAATACCCATGGCCATCAGAGGCAGCACATCTTCAGCACCAGGACTTGAACCTACGGACCAGTCAAAGTGCGTAAGACCATGTAGGTGACTTGAGAAGCCGCGGAACTGTGCTGTGACGCTCCACATGTTACTCTGATAGTCCTCATCGTTCTGGCCCGCACTGCTCAAGAGAACAGTGTCCAGCCCACCATCAACTACTACACCTGCACACAGTCCAATAGTTACCATGATCACTCACAGCATTGCTGCGTCATGCTTGTTTTATTCCTAATGCTTCAACGGGGGTGTACTCCTGTCTAAATTTATGCCAACAAAACTCTGTTGCATATTTTCTTCATACCTTAACAAAAATACATCATACCCCTTACCACACTGTGTTGTAAGCAGTACATATAAACTGATGAACATAGGTGATATTCCCCTTAATACACATGAATATAAAACACTAATGAACTACTCAAATTTTTCTTGTTGGGAGGCAAGATTCCCTTGAAAAGAAAGAATGTTATGATTAATAGCCGTCAGCTCTTCAGTACTTATATACCTGCTTTGTCCTCTTGAAGTACTTTGATCTTCTTTGAAATTAGTGACGGACTGACATTCCCTGCACCATTGTAAGCTCTGACAGTGACGTAATACAAGGGAATGTCAGTGTTGTTGTCTGTGAGTTGGAGGTTCAATCCTGAGATATATCTGTCCTGCTCTTTACCCACATTCCGCCAATCCAGCACATCAGTGGCACCTAAACAAATTGAGAAATGAACATCCAGAAGAAAGCGATATGCCTAAACTGTATGCTGAACTGCAGGACAACCCAGTTACAATTACACAGGCATCTACAAAGACCTAGGGAAGGCACTGTAGCCTGTTGGCTAATGTGATCAGCTGTGAAGCAAAAGATTGCTGGCTTCTGACCTAATTGGGCCTGAGGCTAGTTAACTCTTCCACCCCACTCAGAAGGCATTGAGCAGAAATGGGTACTTGATTTAAGACGAAAGGGGAATGCTGGGCTCTGCTTTCCACATGCCATGCCCTTGATATTGTGAACCTCTTTATGTTAATAGCCTCTATGGCCACTGGGCTAGAGACTTTTTACCTTTTATTACAGATGAATGTAAGTTACTTTTATTTTACAACAATGAGAAGCAAACTAAACAATAAAACTAATTTATAGCACTGCTTTGAAGCAAGTTTATCTAGGCTGACCTGGACTGGTGCCCACAGCCACCTCATAATGATCAATTCCACTCTCATGGTCAGTGGCCAGCCAGTTAGCCTTGATGCCAGACTGGTCACTCTGAAGAACATAGCCATCTAAATCTATCTCATCTTCGGTGGAAAGAACACCAACATGCACCCTCTCCATCTGAAAAAAAACAAGCAAGTCACTTTTGTGTAAATAGTAGAGAGCACCATATGAGAGATAAGTAGCTCAGATCTCATTAGAGTAAACCCGTTATAAAATTAACAGTAAAGATATAAAAATACTTCAACACCTTCTAAGTGTTGATGTAAAAACCAACACACACATTCCAAAGTGCTTTACAGCTAGCCTACAAACAGTCAAAATATAGACATGAAGTAATGTAAACTATTTAAATTGATTAATGTAACCTCCACCAATTTGTCAAAGCTATTAATATTATATAGCACAGATTATTTGTCAATTACGTATTCATCCATCTATGACATACCAGCATAATATAATCGAAAAGTTATGTCAGAAATAATTAATGATCATTATAAAATTTACAGAGGCGTACAGTGGGAGGAGTGTTGTCGACCAGAACACCATTTGTATCGTAGGTGGTGACAGATCCTGCAGAGTTGACAGCAGCCATGCGAATGGAGTATCGCAAACCACTGGTTAATGTAAGGCCATTCACTGTCAGACTATTCCTTTGTCCAGATGGTAGGCGATTCCAATCATTTTTTGTTGCTAAAAATAAAAAACAAATAAAAATAAAAGCACATATAGTGCAGTTATAATAATTAAATGTAAATATTTATAGACCTATTAGATAAAAACAATTTATACTGAAAACTGCACAGCAGCACATATACCATCATTTGTTCGACAATAACTATAAGCATTAAATGCATCCACATATTTACACACATATGTCCACACATTTATGACTTGTAGCCTCCCCTTATTTTGAATAGGTCTATCTAATCACATGAAAACTTTGCCCAACCTGGAATTATTTGTGCATGGTGTCCATGCATTGTCTGGTAGACCTGATACTTGTAGTAGTCAATGCCAGATTCATCATCATGAAATTCAAATTTGGCTGAGAGGCTGGTGATGTCAGACTGATGTCAGAAGGGGAAAAAAACCCAACAGGATATAAAGTCACCTGATCAGTCATTTCAGCAAATAAAAAACAAAATTTAAAGCCATGTATCCCATTTAAAAGTGATACAAACATTACATTAAAAGCCCCTATAGAAATGTAACAGTGCAAATCAGTCATGTTTGGCTCTAACAATGCTCTGTACAAGTAGATACCATGATGACCACAAATCAACTGTGGTCAGATTGCTATTGGAAGACACCTGCCTTGCAGGTGAACTGCTTTAAATTTTAGATCCTGTGCAGATTCAAAGTCAGGATAACTGGTCTTCCTATATTTTGTAAGGTTCATGACACATTAACAAAAACAACTTTGTGTATTCAGCAACTATCTTTCCTGTCAATCAAAAGTCTCCTGGCTTGACCACTCTATGAATCCTGGCCCACCCAGTTCGTATTCCCAGTGACTTTAGGCTGCGATGCCTCATCCTTCTAAAGGAAAGCCAAGCTTATGGGAATAAATAATGCACATAAATTATGCTAAAATAACCAACTGCATCCATTAACAGAAATTTCTTGCCTGGTATTCAATATCTGAACTTCCTAGTCCATCCCACAAGCTGTAAAGTTCTGGTGGAGTCAGGTCTATGATGAAGGAGTCTGTCTCAGAAGTAATAGTGTTGAGAGCACCATTGCTGACCCTCAGCTTAGTCCTGACAACATCCCTGTGTCTAAGGCTGAACCTGTGTTTCTCGAATGTTGTGTCTAGATTTACATTCTCCCAATCTTGAAGAACCTGGAAGTTTGTTGTGAGATTCCTGTGCAGAAATTAAAACTGACCCATCAACAATACTTTTAACAACAATGACATGTTACTTTTGTTTAGGTGTCAGTAAACGTGTCTTTCTACACTCTTGCCCCCTTCCCCTCAATGTTTTTCTTACCCATATATATGGTTAAAAAGAGTCTCACGATGTTGCCAACATAATTTACTCTCTCTTCCCTTTCACTCCACTGCACACAGTTATCTTTTTTCTACAAAACATCTGCTTTCCAGCTTACTACCAAAAATTTAAGATTCTTATTTTAGTAGAGTTTTTGAAAAGTATCAGAATGAAGATCAAGGGCATAATGAAAAATACACTTCATAGAAAGCATTGCTCAATCAAGCACTTACTCAGCTCGTTCAATCTGCACTTCATACTGCATGATGCCTGATTCTGAATCGCTGAAACCCTGCCAGCGAGCTGCTACTGTGGACTTGTGCACACTGAAGTGAAGGTCCTCAAAGTTCTCTGAGAGACCATCAATAACTTTACCTTCTTTAGGTGGTGTAAGGTCCACAAGAACTGTTAAGACAGAAATGTTAGGTTTAAGCTTCATTAATATAACCACTGTAACATTTCATTATATGATCGCTTGAAATCTGGCACCTTAAAATAGGCTGTGATAAGTTTTGCTGTGTGACAGACTTAATAACTCTGCTTGAAACAAGTGCTGAGTTTTAGCTTCTGGAAAGCTAAATAAATAAAATATAAATACCTCCATCTGAAATGCTTGTCACATTGAGCTGTTTATGTCCCCCATTGAAGGCCACCAGCATAAAGTGATATGAGGTGTTGTGCTTCAGAGAAGGGTTGCTGAACTGAATGCACTGCATGGACTGGCGGCGGTCCAGAACTTCTAGCTCTGTCAGTAACTGGCCACTGGCTGATGTCACAGCCCCCATGTAGAAACCAATGCCTGACTCAGGGTCAGTGAAGTTATACCAGTTTGCACAATACTGTTGAGAAAAGATTTTTAACTCTGACAAACCTTTATGGCTTTTGTTTTAGAAAAGCTGTAATGCATACCATTTGTTATCATTCATTTTTTTTAATACAGGTAGTCCTCGACTTACGACGGGGATCCGTTCTTAACGCGGCGTCGTAAACCGAATTTCGACGTAAGTCGGATCATACGTTCATACAGTACTGTACCATAATAACAGTACAGTACTGCAAACACTTAGCCTATCCTAACATAGTACCCTACATAATTATCAATAAACATAAGTACAGTAAATTATTGTGCAGTACAGTACGCTTTGTCATTACAGTCGCTTTCATAGGAGCAGATCCTGTCTCGTGTTCAAGGATGCGATCTTTATCCTTGATAATCGTAGCGACAGTCGAGCGACTAAGTCCTAACGACCTGCCAATTTCTGTTGCTGTTTCCCCTTCTTAGATTGCCTTATTTTATCCACTTTCGAGGTGATGGTTTCAAGATGGTGATGGCCTTCCTTTTCTTTGATGCACTGACCTCTTAAGTCGGAATGAGCGTCGTATCCACGAAACGACGTAACTCGAGACCGTCGTAACCCGAGGACTACCTGTACTTAGTGAACAAAATGTAAAGCTTCAAATGCTAATGTAGAAATGATCTTTCAAAAATTGCACCCAAGTCTTTTTAGCTGATGATTTGAACCCATTATTTACTTTTTGTGTATACAAAAAAGTGAAATGCACAACAAGTACACTTGGCTATTTTACTGTGTCTTCTGTGGCTGCATGCAGGAAGACATTCAGTTGTGTACAAGAACAGCCCCCTCCCCTGCACTAAACCAAGAATAACTTCACCATGTTGCTGTCCTTGCTGTAACTGAGGTCATGTCTGGTCAGTGGTCCATCATACACTTTGCCAACAAGAGGAGGAGTGATGTCCACAATGATGGGGTTATCTGCATGACCCACGGCCTGCAGCTCCACTGCATAACATAAATAACTTGTTAGAATATGTTGGAGTATTGTCAGTATTAAAAGCTCAAGACAAAAATAAAACCTTCTTTTGCACATCAAATAATTTTTCTTAAATGAATCGCCTTCTTGATCAATTTTTCTCATTTACCATAGTTCTGCACTCTTATCCTGATCCAGACAGGAACACCATTTATTATCTGATTGGTAATGCTAGCTGGGCCCTCAGTTTTGCTTTCTGTATCTGCCTCTAACCATCCAAGAATGTCGCAGTTGAGAACAGTGCGCCCCAAGCAGATCCATGCACTTTTTATGTCGGAGTGAGGGTCACTGGGGAAATATTTAAAGAAATAACTTCTAAAATCATATTTAGGTTGTTATGACTCTGACATTCAGACATGTACTAAAGACAGACAAAAGCATGCTAAAATTGTGACATATAGGATCTTTTTCCAACTTAGAAAACAAAAGTTATCAAAGCTTTGGACAGAATTTTTCAAAATTAAGATTGAAACACATTCATTAACCTTCACAGGAGTGTGTCATACCAGACAAGCAGCCAGCCAGAGCTCATCATTGCTATGCCCAGGAATACAGATAGAACTGATGTTATGTTTGCTTGCACTCACCTAGCATTGTACTTAGTAGTGATCAGATAGGTCATCTCATCATATCGTGTGCCATATACTTCATATATGACAGGAGGAGTCGTGTCAATGACATAAGGTGTTGTGTGACACACAGTTGTGGCTAGAGGCCCTCCATACTCCACTTTATTCAAGGCACGTATTGTGACGTAATACTTGCCATCTGCAATTTGATATTGATCATAGCCTTGAAGACCATGTCATCCACTTTTGAACACAATAAATGCAAACAAGCATCCACTGATTACTACAGTTAAGTATAAATTCTGTATCTCATACTTGTGTCCAGAACACCAAACCATAGTAAAAAGAACAAAAGGGGATTTTTTCAACTCACCTGGGACTTTTCTGCCTTCCTTCATGTTCATGATGCCGGTGTGAGTCCACTGTGTCTCGTCATCTAGTGGTACCAAGTGGCGGTGTGGATCATGGTACTCATGAAGCAGCTCCTCGCAGGGTTTGCGACCTGCTGTTAGTGAGTATCCACGGATACTGCTCTGGTCATCATGAAAGCCATCCCAGTTTGCTGTAAGAAGATCAGAAAGGAAGTGCAACCATTACTGGCAACCATACAAAGCGTTTAAAACCAAAATATTGTAAGCTTATTTCAATCACAGCTTGGCAGTGCACTGTATATAAAGAAATAAGACTACATTGACATTTAAACCTTTACCTCCTTTGGCACTCAGCAGAATGTCGATCACTGGTATTATAATTGGATGCATAGAACTGAAAATGGACTGCAGTTTCTTTGCACCTGCTTACCTGATATAAATGTATTAGCTTTGGTGTACATCAGATCCTCCAGGGGTGTGTGTCCATTGAACAAGGTTTTGGAACCAGGACCATCCACTATGACCAAATGGTTGGGAAGCAAAGGGTCCACACCACGACACCACTTTCCCCAGTCATCCTGACCAGCTCTCTCATGTGGTAGATTCTCCAGACAAGGAACTACCTCCATATATGATGTGCTGATATTTACAGGGCCTGAAATGTTAAAATGAAAGGTGTTCAAGATGCTTAACCTTTCATATGAATAGGATTTTTCTTGAAATAAATATGTGAATAGTTTAGTTAATTAGTTATTCCATCAACAAATGTTTAAATCAAATGAATTTTTAGTGCTTGCAACATTCTTGCTTTTAACTTGTAACTTGGACCTACCTGGTGATGGTGGTGTTAAATCAACCAAAGTCCCCTGAGAGTGGATGATTCGGCTCATTAGTAAGCTGTTTTGGAGATGAAGGTTGAAGAAGTAAACAGAGTTGTGCAGCATAGGTTTTGGAATGTTTAGCTGGAACTGTTTGGCAAGGCCAACACCAATCCGCTCGTAGTGTAATGTGAGATCAGCCTGAAGATGTGTAAATATACAGTATATAAATAAAATTATAATGAAGCTTGAGGTTTACAAACAAAAGTTACAGGGTTTGTCTTCTATGTTCAAGACAATGTACAAATGTCTCCATTACTTTAATGAAGATCTTAATCATTAATAGTTTTACAGTTCCTTAAAAATATTTTAACAGATTTAACAGGAAATGAAAATCATTATAAACTAAGTTTTACTTCAGATGCATTTGAACATCTGTGTATGCATGTCCAGAGATAAAATAATGAAGATTGTCATAAATATCCAAGGTATATAAGCAATATTACCTAACTTACAAATAAGTACAAGCAGAAAACGATGATGAGATATGCAAACAACAAAAGATGTGGCTATGTGAAAAAAAAAGTCAAACCTGTGCCAGTTTATGGTCATGCCCTATTATGGCTGCCAACAGCTCACAAGCACCTTTACTGTGGTAATTAAAACTCATGCACTTGAGTTCAGGGAGAAGAAGACACTGGCGGGCACATTCCCCAACATGCTGAGCAGTCAATGTCCGAGTGACAAAGTGGCTTGACTGTGGAACCAGCTTTCCTTTCTTGAAGTCTGTAAACCGCTGTAATGCCTTATCTCCAAATGGATCTCCATTTGCTGTAAAGAAAAAAGATTGTTGTTTGGCGCAAGAAGCTTCTAAAGGTAGTCATACAATGTTGGAAGTACCCTACCTTGCCATATGAAGAGAACACATCTATGAATATCACATCAACACCAGTAACAAAACAGTAACCATCTTTACCATAAAATCTTTACCACTGCAATACCAGACCACTCAAAACAACTTTTTTTTTTTGCTCCTACCATTTATTAATGCTACTGAAAAGTGAATGTGAACTTTGTGACATTTTGTTAGGCTTCATTTAATTTTACTATAGATTACTGAGTTGCTGCAATGCCCTGCCTAGAGTCAATCAAGTACAACTGTGCTATATATATATTACTTATTTTAACAATATTTCCATGTGGACTATGCATGCATGCACACAAGACACATGACATATGCATACACTAAATAAGAACAAAGGACATCTCACCATTATACGCAGGTGTTTGGTCATCACTGAGTTCAACAGCTGTCCATGGGTAGACACCATAGCCATACACACCCTTTCCAAGTCCAACAGCAAGGTCTGACTTAATGATTGGAGAATCTTCATACACTACCAATGAGCCATGCAGCATATGCCTAGGAGTAACATCAGGTAAGATTTACATTTACATATATATAAATATACTGCAAGAAACTTTTGGAAATAGTCAAAAGTCCATTTCATCTACTGATCAAGCAACTCTTTTCAAAGGCAGACTTATAAAAGCATAGCTAAAACACAACATAAACATTAGCATGAATATGTAGCAAGAGATGGGTGTATTCATATATTCAAATAATGCAAACAAAAGCCAACAGACTTTTTAAAACTGAAGAAGGCATAAGATTAAAAACTTAAAATGCATGAAAAGAAAAAAAAAAACATACCCAATATTAACTATCAAATAAAAAAAATTAGACTATCATTAGACTAACCTGCTGCCACACAGAACTAGTCAACCAGGTAATGAACCAACTCAGACTGGCAAGCAATAATAAAAATACCTGTTGCTAGTTGTTGTAAAATCTGCTTCCAGCCGGCCTGTTGGTAGTGTGACATCATAATTGTCCAATATACATGTCACCTCACTGCTTGCACCATTATTATTGATTGCTCTGACTTTGATGTAGACAGAATCTCCTGACACTGGCAGCCGCTGTTTAAAAGTAATACTTAATGTGATGTTTTTGTTGTAGTAATTTGCAAGGATTTTACCTGTTATGCCAGGGGTGGGCAAAGTACTTAGGGGTGGGAAATTGTGAGGTGCACTTGTTTTCATTTAAAAAAAATTCAGCCTAGGTTAATATTATTGAAATCCATCAAGTATAACAGCATTAGAAATCACACCAAGTAGAAAGATAACAAATAACACGGCTGACATGTCTGATGTAGTCATTAGCATTCGGGGGCGGTTGCCTTCAAAGGAAAGGCTGGTTATAAATTAAAAATACCCATCATCATCATCATCATCATCATCCTCATCATCATCATTATTATAAAGTTTTATTGTGAGCGAATTCAAACAGCTTCAAGATCTCTGTCCACTTATCAATCATAAGCAAGAAAATGGTCTTCACCTCTCGGATGATGGTGGACGGCCCGCCGAGTTCAATGACTAGGAGATCTTCCAGGCCAGGTGCTCTTCCAGCATATGCCCGTAGTATCACTTTGCTGCGGTCATCACCAGCAGCTACAGCAATCTCGATGGAAGGCTCGGTGTAGTCTAAGCCGGGCAGCTGTCTCACTAAGCAATGATTTGTGCTTATTGCTCTACGGCGACGACCCTCCTGCATATGAAAAGTTTAAAAAAAAAATTAAAACTTAATATTTAGAGAATAAATAATAAAGCACTTATATCACACACCACTGCAGCCAAAGCAGGTCACACTCTCTGCGCTGACCAATGATAATAAGAAATAACATTAAAATAGCTGGATAGCAATAATATGCTGACACCAAACACATTTAGCCACAGGTTAAAGAATACACAGGTAATGAAAGTTAAAGTGAAACATTACAGGAAAAAGTATATATATAAAATAAATAAAATAGCAAAATAATAAAGACCTCCACAAAAAGTACATTATGAAGTTATTCTATACATCTCTGTTTCCACTATACATGGTTCTTGTGTTTTGCTGTGAAGAGTAGATACGGTGTGTGCGTGTGCATTTATGCTTTTGCTAGTAAGAAGGCATGCACTTTAGCTAATAAATCACAAATCATAAGAATCTTTCATTTCAAACATTTTACAAACATTTGATTGACTAGATATATGTTTACTGAAATAAACCCAAATTTAAATAAGACACTTTTACTGTGCATTTCAGAAATTGATGTTTAGGCAATACAAGAAATGAGAACTAGCAATACAGGACAAATGACTGCAAATAGATTTTTGTTGGTTAAAATACTTGAGAGATATACTTCTGCCAAATTAATTTATGTGCACCCACAGAAAACGACAACTGCATACACAAGTTCAATCAAGACTAAACACAGCTTGGTGATTTAAATTACATTTTATCCCTAGCAGGTCCATGCAAGAAAAGAGTTTTTTAATGGCATATTTTTGAAAAGTGTTAAATAACACAAAAATACTAGGAGGCAATCTTACAAAATGTACCTTTGTATCTTTGTATGGTGCAAAACTGGGTGGCGTCTTATCTTCTTCCTTTGTACCAATTGC
>SRHC01002564.1:0-43330 GCA_004794325.1 Pomacea maculata
GGAACATTGAGAAGAAGGTTGGGGGAGACGGGAGGGCAGGCGTACTTTGGGTGGCAGCCAGCCTGGAATTGTATTCTGAAGTCACATCCTCTGGGCGCCAGGCCATACTCGTTCTTGATGTAGGTCACATGCTGCGTGCACGTGTGTGTATTGGAGATAGGGGATGAAATGGAGATCATCGATCACTGCAACGATTAAATAGGAATAGTAGAATACACTGACATGTTCTATTTTTGTTGAATAAAGGTATCGCATGCTGACAAGTATGCAAACACAAACAGAGAGCAATACACACATAAGAATTCAATCCACACACACAATCTCTCTGCAAGACAATGCACAACAAGCCGATAGGAAATCTTTTAAGGAAATGTCAGAAGAGAGAATAAATTTTTAGCTGAGATTTTAAACTGACGAACATAGACAATCAGAACAGCAAAACTAAAGGAAGGGTGCAGAAAAGATGTGAGGTTAGTTTGTTCCTCCTACTTAAGAGAAGTCTCAATAAGGCAAATAATAAAAAAAAAAACCAAGAAGTAATTCACAGAACACATTAAGATCCAGAACAAAGCAGATCAGCAAACAAGTGGACAGAGATATCAACAGCCATAAACACAAGAAGAAAAAAAACTTCACTCGAAGCATGCCGGGACAGCTCAGCATAAACAAAGACTGGCAGAGTGGGAGTGGAAGTGTGTACAGAGGTAGTGCGTGGATCCCTCTGTAAAGACAGAGCAGAATAGTACACACGAACTCGCCAAGCGGTCATGCACATTCCAAGGCCGACTGAGATGTGAGCACGTGGCGGTCAGATAGTGATCTCGCAACAATGAATGGCATTAGAGTTGCATTGACAAACGAGAAAGTTCTTGGAACAATTGAAGAAATGCATTCAGCAAGTTCAGTCGATGGTGCTTGCACACTGAGTCACTGAGCCACAGCTCACAACAACGGCCCAGAAGAACGGACCACGAACTTGTATGACTGGACTGTTGGCAGACAATTTTTTTTCAGCTAACTACTAAAACGAGGCAGGTGTGTACAAAGCTTCCGGTTTAGTCACATTCATTGTTTAGGCTCGCCGAGACTAACAGCGGTGAACTTCACAAGAGGCTAAGCGTTGGTCTCGGCACACAGACAGCAGTCCATCTACACATCCGTGATAGGACCTTGTCTGTCTGTATTCATTCTTGCATACATTTATGCTGTAGTTCCATAGTTGGTGTGTAAAACTACTGAAGTTCAAGCGTTTAAAGGGTTAATTATTGACCTCGTTCTGAAGTGCCGGTACTAGGAGGGGGAAGAGTGCACCGGGGAAGGACGGGTGTCGGGTGTGGAGAGCACGTGACATCAACGTGAAAATAACTTTGTGCGATTGAATAATTGATCGAAGAAGTGTCGTCTGGTGTGAGTGAGAGAGCAAAATAGTCCTGCAAGAGTGTAGTCTACGTTGGTTGCATGTTTGTGTTCTTTTGTCGAGCTGGTATGGTTTTTTTAATAGAACAATTACTTCTGTCTGTTCCTGTAAAGTTTATTGAAGGAGACTAATATTGCTAAAGGAGACAGTTTATACTCATAAGAGGAGATTTTTCAGAGTTTGTTATTTGAGTGTTGTTTAGCAGTATAGGTGCAATGAAAACATATAAAATTGAGCTACAAAGGGTGAGGATGGAATATTATCATCCCAGTGCTCGTGCACTATCAAGGTGTGGCTAATGACATGCAGCCGACCTCCTTTTCACAGTCGGAAATTTAACTTTAAAGTAAAGTTTACAGAAGGTTAATCAAGCGATTCGTCTCTCAGAATTATAGCATGACAATTTAATGAGACTTGCAGTCCAGGTATGATGTTAGGACATCTGGCAAGTTTGCTTACTCTCCCAATTATGACATCTGGCGAGCCTACTATTTGCCTGCTGTACCCATTATGACAGTTATGTTTCTTGAATTGTGGAAATTAAAAATATCTAATCATAATGTAATTATAAAAAGAACAAGTGCCAATGCTTCTCGTGATCCTGTTATTTTATATTTGTTTATTTAGGACAATTTTTTCCTTCATGAAAAAAGAATGGAAGCGGAGACCTTGGTGCATCCACGTGTAGATGTCAGTGACCTCCTAGAGTCATAAAAGCTTTCCTCTCGCATTCACACTTTTGTCCAAACAAAGTGGACTATTTCCTCCATTCAGTTTTCCAGCTAACAGCATCTTGTGTTCATTATTTACATCTCCCGACCCAGGTGCGTTCCCTGCGGGACAGTGCCCTTTGACCCGAAGTAGAATGTCGCCGCCGCTGTAGCTCTTATCAGGCGCCATGATGTGTGGCAACAGGCACAGGCATGGTGGTCTGCGATGCTCCACTTATTATTCATGTCTCCTTTCATTTTCTTCACTGTCACCCCCTTTCACCCCATCTCTCTCTCTGTGTAAAGTTCAAGAGAATGGGCAAACAAGAAAGTTATAGGTTTGTTGCTATTGGGGATGAGGTTGGAGGTTTGATTAGGATGTGGTCAGAGTTGTGTGTGTGTGTACGTGTGTGCGTGTGTGTGTGCGTGCGTGTGTGTCTGCATGTGTGTGAGTGAGTGTGTGTGTGAGTGTGTGTGTGAGTGTGTGTGTGTGCGTGTGTGTGTTACACTCCCCAAGCGAGTTTCGGCACACGGCAAAAGTATTTGTCATGGCCGTAGTCAGACACCACCCCACTTCGCGCTTAATTCCTGCGCGTGACACTTCATAATCTACCAGGCAATTTTATCATCTAGGGTATAGAATAGAGTTTATATTAATATCAGAAGACAAACTACAAAATTATCCGGTTCATTGTTCACAAAATAACTCTCATGCGCTGGTATCTGATGTGAAGGAAGGCGAGGTAAAACCTCTTCTGCCAGTGGCCGCCATGGCCGCCAATGATGAGGATCAATGGAGAGGTTTTGTTAGGACCTTTCTCCATGTATTATTTAGGCCGTACTGGTTGGAAAGGATTGTTGGTTAGTTTACACATTTTTTCATGTTTTGCAGTTCATTTAGAATGAAAAATGTTGTTAGCTTGTTAGAAGGTTAAACTGACTACATGCAGGTGGTCATCGTTGGCGTGGCACCATAGAGAACACAGGATAGAGCTGCTGTAATACTTTCTGAAATTTTCCTTGGTTTAGTTGACAGGTTTTAATTCAAAAATTGCAACATGACCATAAGTTTGAATTCGGTTGATAATACACCGATTATAAATAAATGTTCAGGTTCTGCGGTCACGTGACTTCAACCTTTATGCCGAAGCTTGGACAAGAACAACTGTTGGTTTATGGAAATGAATGGTAAAATAGGCGAATTATGTGTTACTCTCTTCCTTCAGTGACCTTATGCATATGACATTTTGTGTGCACAAGACTAACTTTCTTCTTTCATTCTTTCTTTTCAGTTACTGACTTTGCCTTCCTGCGTGTTTGTCACTGAATTCAACCATAAATTTCCTGAGGTCGTGTAGTTGAGACCGAGGTTGGGTGATTCTGATTCTGAACTCTAATGAAATCCGTGTCTGTCTGTATGTGCCAAGCTGGCTTTGCACCGGAGTCTGGCTATGGGAGATGTATTTTTTTTTCATTCCCTTTCCCTCCCACTCGTCCAGCTATCAAAACAAAAGTCAACAAGCAGCACAAGTCCCAGAGGAAACGTTTATCTTAAACTCATCCCGAAAGGGACACACTACTCCACAAAATCAATTTTGGTTTTATATTTATAACAGCAGCATTCCTTTTCCTTATATCTCTCCTTTCTTGTGCAACTCATTCCCTCACGCATGCTGAATAATACCTTTACCCTCATCATTTCTATACTGCTCAAAACAACGGAAAGGTCGGTTGTTTAGTCAATCACTGTTAAGTGCCAATAAACACAGACAATAACATTGAATCAATTTCTTTATTCATTAAATGAAACTTTACCAGCCAGAGTCATTGAAATAAATTATTTTAACAACAAAAATTCGAGCTTGATCTGACATAACAAATGTTTTCAAAATTCAGAAAGGGATTGGTTCTGTGTGTTTACGCCATGCCAGAAAGTGATAGCAGAGAAAAAGAAAGTCAACATCGTGTGTCCACCATTGGCTTCAATACATGCAAGGTACCGCTGTCTAATGGATTAAACCAATATTCTTAGAGTCCTGTGAGGAGTTGTCTGCCTCTCTTGCTGAAGCTGGTACAACTGATTGAGGTCAACTGCTAGGGGTGGGGATGAGTGGCTGTAAGTCGCTGGCCCAGGACATCCCACAGATGCTCAATGGGATTCAGATATTGGCAACAGGCCGGCCAGTCCATGTGGTTGACTTGGTGCTGATGTAGGAAGTCATCAAGCATGTAACCTAAATCATGATGACATACCGTTGTGAGTTCATCTGTACTCGTCAGGAAAAAATAAATGCTTAGAGAATTATTATTTCCATTACCTTAAAAAAAAGGATAAGAATATGGACCTTTTTGCATTAGGTTAATTTTACTAAGCGCTTTTACGTGTATTTTCCATTTTAAAATTCCTAAAAAAAATACAGAAAGGTAAAAACAAAACAAAAGAACAAATTAAAAGTAGAAAAAAAAGAAAAACAAAAAGCCATCTGCTCATTAGGTAAGCACAGGCCAGCCCCCGCCTCCTGGTATATTTAAATGGTAATGTGGATGTCTCGGAGGACCCAAGACGGCCCCTGGATGGTGATCTCCTGAATGATGTCCGAGCGAGGGATGTGTTAATGAACGATGTAGATGTTGTCGCTCACTTGCATTGTCCAACAGTGCCAACAGATGGCCTCAAAGATGTTCCAACAGCTCCCTTGCGCCGTCCTTCAGACCGCGTCATAAATAAAACATGGGAGAATGAAATGCTGAAATCTCATTCCATTGTTAACTGTCAAATTGCTAGAAAGCTAAATTCTCGAATTTTGCCCTTGAGACTTTTGAGAAAATGTCTCTGATTCCGATCAGAGGCAAAGTGTCTGACACGTGTCCCCGTTGTGAACGCCCGACAGGCCATGCAGCAGAATGGCAAGGATTTAAAAAAAACTGAATTAAACCAAAAAGTTTTTAAAAAAAAAACATCAAACAGATCTCTAAGACCAGAAAGGAAGGCAGAGATAAATGTTGTCGTCAAAGGATTTCTGTATTTCCAAAAAAATTAAAGGTATCAGTTTCATTTTTTAAGTGTATAACCGTCAAAAATATACGATTTTCCATTTCTGCACAGTTTACTTTATATTTAAGATTTCCTACTGGATATGTGTATGCATTCTGCAGGAATTAAACTAAAAGATATGGTCTGAAATAATCTTTAAGCAACGGGTACTAGTTCCCTACCTCCAGCAGTAATTGTAAACTCATTGCTTACTACCCTGACCTCTCCTTGACTCATCACGTGGTGCACACATTGTCTACTCGCTGGCATTGTAACATTAGCAGTAGAAAGGTACAAAAGTTGTGATGATGCTGTCTGAAAACATTTAAATAGAACACAGCAGCAGAAAAAAAACATGTGTAGCATGCGATGAATTTCATCCATTTTAAAGAAATTCACCATAACACATATTAACGACAAACATAAAAATCCTATGAATAATTTTTGTTTGAAGAGGTGAAAACCAATAACAAATACAGAAATACAAGTACTTCTACATTTTAAATAGCATTACTTTTAGTTGACTATTACAGTGACACATTCATGGATCAGTTAAGACAAAAATTACCATATGCAAATGTAGATTAGGAGCATCTGTGCCTTGTATTTCTGTATCCAAATGGAGCTCTGTGGAAAGACATAAGACATCACTATTATTTAACCACCAATGACCTTTGATAATACATGCCAGTATATTATAATCGTGAGAGAAATATTATAAACTTTGAAAATAAATGTGAAAATAAGCTGGAGGTTGGAATGAGTTGGTGTGTACATTCACAAAAAAAAAAATAAATAAATGCAAGAAAAGTGTTTTTCACATTCTCTTTTCCTTTCTAAACAGGTGGGTTAGTTGTAGAGCCATTTTTTAAAATATCTAAGCAATGGTCTGATGAAATAACACCTCCAGTCATCAGAGCCAGGATGAAGTCTGCCACAAGTGAGCTAGCCGGATGGCTTATTTCTCTATGATCAACTGAACTGCTAACATATAATAGTAGTTGACCAATTAATTGTCTGCAAAGTAGTTTTGTCATCGGAAAGCAGGTGGTTCCAGTTGAGTAAATCAAATATGATAGCAACACCATTCAGAAAGAGGTTGTCAAGGAATCACCAAAGTTTGCTCAGGAGTTCAAGTACACTCCAGCTCTGTGACTCATGGTGGTGTTTGCGGCCTAACAGCACTTTCTTCCTGGCTTCTGTGTGTGTGTGTCTGTGTGTGTGTGTATGTGTGTCTGTGTGTGAGAGAGAGGGCACGACCTTATTGCCTAAATAACAGCTTAGTTGGTCATTTAACAGCTGGTTTCACACGGTGTCTAGCCTTTCTGGTATGGGTTCGAGTATTGTCCAGGCATTCGAAGCTTAGAAACACCAACAATAGAGAACGGGCCACTGCAAAAAACAACAAAAAACAAAAAACAAACAAAAAACAAAAAACCAAAAAACAAACAAACAAACAACCAAACAAACAACAACAAGAAAAAACCCAAAAATGCAGTCAGCAGCCCAGTCCTCTGCCAAACAGCCTAACGATGAACAAAAGTACTTTTCTCTCTTGAGTGCAAATATTCGTCTGCACCACATTGTTCTCTGATGCTATTTTTCTAAGTAGGCCAACATTATTCTGGCATCTTCGTCAAAGCTGTCAGACATTTGTTCTGCAAATGGTAGCTAGGAGAACAGCAAAGAAACTCGGTGAGACTGAAGTCCCGCGAGCGTCTGGAACACCTCAAGCTAGGTGTTGAGAAGAAAACAACTGACAGACATGTCATCACATCAGTGATAAACTTCATTTCAGAAGAGTCACGTGTGCGAGCTAATTGAATAGAAACTTTGCACAAATCTGTTAGACTTTGAAAGATGGAATAGAAATATTTATAGGTTGAAAACAAAAACCCTCTGGAGATATTGTTGAGGCTTTTTCTTTATTTTTCCGTCTTTTCTCTTATTATATTTCTTACTATGTGTCTTTGGTTTATTACAATACTAGTCACAGATTTTTTAAAAATAAAAACACAAAAACATTCCCACAATCCGGAGACAACTCCACATTTTTATGATTCTGATCCAGTAAGCAATTCTGTTATCACCACCAAGGTGTATGTTTCTGTCAAATTACCTTTATTACACAAAAGTGGAGTTATCCTGTGTGTTATCTGAGCCTTATTCAGTGACTGTAACATGAAGCAAGCTATGACATGCGCAAAGGGTCTTTAACCTTTGCCCTTTGTTATCTCGACAGGCCGGTGGGTCGAGGAGGACATGAGCGCTTTGCTGTGCTTATCGTTGATTACAGTTGCAGTGGAGGCAAGTCTCAGAAAGATGTCTCCAGTTATTTAAATTTGTCTCAGAGGTTAACAACTGGGGCACAGCTCGGTGCACTTGATCTTGACAAAGCAGCATTACGAGGGGAGCTCAGTACGGACACTGGCAGACAGGAGCTCATAAGGCTACTTGCAACAGGTATGTAACTGTTGAGTATATAACAATAAGTTTATCTTGTTCTTTCATGAGTCGACAAATGCAAGCGCACGTATCAGTATGCATAACTCTAAAGATAAGAAATGAGCAGTGTATATGGTATTGTATGTAATGGCCCCCGGTAATGGAATGGTAAGAAGAAGGTCCTGGTTCATATCTCTTCTCGGGACGTTCTCTGTATGTCTATATTTCTCAGGCCTGGACAGGTATTCCAGTTTCCTCTCCCCTCAGTGCGAAATCAACTCTAGGTGGAAGCACTTTCCTGACAAAGCAACCAATCAACAGCATGGTTTGCGGCACTCGGTAGTGCAGTGGTTAAAATCTTTACTTGTCACCACTGCAGACAGAAGAAAAACTGGAATTTTCTCCGGGTAAACCCCTCAGTTAAGCTCTTAAAACTTCATGATTATCATACTCTATGAAGAGTTGACTGAACAGTTGCTATTGTCAAAAAAAACAAACAAACAAAAAACCGCTGCACGTAAAGAATACTTTTGTGTTTGTCCCCAGTGTAAACAAAGTTGCTTATCTTATTGTGCAGCTGACAATAATATCTGAGTTCTGAATTTCAAGCACATCTTTGTGCCAGGCCCATGTTCTTACTCCTTACAAATTAATTTTGCTTTTGTGTCCATGGCGATAAGACACGCAAACAGACTGACCATGAACATGCGCGCGCACACACACTCACACGTGCGCACGCAAGCACGCGCGCATCTAATTCAACTTCCGGTGTCAGCCCCTCGGTGAATGTCAGAGCATTAATTCTTTCTGTTCTATCGCTCGCTTCTCTAACGCCAGTAGAGCTTTAGTCGGTGAGAAAACAGGACATTTTCCACATGGTGATATAAGCTAGCAGCCAGCCAGACAGCCAACCAGAGAGCATTATTCGTCCAAAAATGCTTTCGGGGTCGACGGCTGTCACGATGAGTAACAGAGCAGCTACGTCTACGTGCTACGTGCCAGGTGCGGGACGTAGTTGTGCTCTGGAAATATTTATTTATATTTAATTCCTCTCAGATTCTGAGATTATTTTACTCGTGTCTTGCCCTGAAGAAGCTGTTAGTAGTTCAGTCTAGAGCCAGCGATTCAAAATTCTACAGACCATATTGAAGTCACGTGAGCTCACGGTCTCTGCTCGGAAGTCGAGACAACAGTTAATTTGTCTTAAAGCCACCAGGCAACAGTTTATTGGCCGTTAAAGTAAACAAGTTGTAGTTTATTTAAAGATTACTGGTCCTTACAACCACCAAGCTACAGTTACCTAAAGTTCGTTGTTTCCCTAAAGGCTGTAAGAATATATTTTTAGAAAGTCGTAGTTTTCAAATTCGAACCTCACAATGTTTCCAGGCGCCAGCTTCAGTACGTCACGCCAGCTGCCGCATGTAACACCAAGGCACGTCACGCCACTCCATACATCACGTCAACACGTCTTGCAGCTGTAACATCCCACAGTCCCTCGCGACACCAGCTGCAGTAAGTGCGTCAGCATCATGTGTGACGTGGCGTCTGACGCTGACGTCACGCCCACCACGGACCTGCGGTTGCGGCGGAGTCTGGGCCTGCTGTCCGCCGTCAGCTACGTCACGGGCATCATCGGGGCCGGCATCTTCCTCAGCCCTCAGACAGTTCTGCTCAACGTGGGCCGCTCGGTGGGCGTCGCCCTGTGCGTGTGGGCCTTCTGCGCTGTCTTGACCTTCTGCGGCGCCCTCACCTTCGCCGAGTTTGGTAGGAGGCAGGAAAACCCACGTGTCGATTCCGAGATGTTTGTCACAAGTTTAACCAGTTAATAACGACTGAAATTGTAAAGTTGTAGAGGTGGTATATGCACGTGCTGATTGATTGATTGATTGATTGATTGATTTTTTTAAGCTGTTATCTTGAAACTCCAACAATTTATTTCTTTTACTCCTGTGAAAATTAAAATTAATATAACTATAACGGGGGAGGCTCCCACGGCATCGGAATTAGCCCCCGAGATACCCATTGTCCAAAATATCTGGAGACCGCTCGACCTCTCGCACCTGGAGAACGTACAGGATAGAAGGAAGGAAGAGAGAACAAGAAAAAAAAAGTGTGACTGGGCAAACCCTTAAATGGATAGAAGCCCACCCCATGATATGACAACGAAGCTCATGCAAGTTTCGTAAGTTAAATACAGGTTTGGCGCTATTTCAACGATGTGTCATTTGCAAAGTTTGACAAAAGTTTTTTTAAAAAAATGTTTACAAGTTTCGACAGATTTAGGTTAGAAAGTGTATGGATAAGTCTGATAAGTTCGAAGTGCTCGAAATGTGGAGCTGAGTGTTGCCCTGGGTCCATTCAGCAGACGTGTAGCGGATTTATTGAAGAAGGGGAAAAACGAAGAAAGAGAATCTTGGGCTTCGCCATTTTCTTGCTAATTCATCGTTCAGAGAATATTTTTTGAGGCGATTTCTCTCCGCAAAGTATATGTGAGCTTTCTTTGAGCTTCTTTTAAAGCTTCGGAAATAAAACTTGTTCTTCATTTTCTCATTTTGTTCTGGGGAAACGACTTACTCTCGCTTCATAATCACGGCCCCAGGAGTAGGCAGTACATGCAAAACCGGCAACAAAGAGTCGCAAGATGAATATTGTCATCAAAACATTCATTTCTACCCAGTAATCTTCAACAAGCGGGGTTTAGGGATGAGGTGAGTAGGGATGGGAGTGGGGTGGGTCTGCCACAAGCGAGCTAGCCAGATGACTAGTTGGTCCACTCTTCCCCTCTGCTGTCCTTCTCGCCCTTTTCTTTCTCACTCACTCATGTGCTTCCACTGTCCTAGGTACCCGCATTCCCAAGTCAGGATCAACATACACGTACATCAAAGAGGCATGGGGGAAGGCGATAGCCTTTGTGTACCTGTGGTCACACCTGATACTGGTCCGGCCCATGGGCACAGCGCTGGGCGCCATGACAGCAGCGGAATATATTCTGCGCCCGGTGTTCCAGGACTGCCCCGAGCTGGCCCCCAGACCCGCCAAGGTCCTCATCGCTCTGTGTATCATTTGTGAGTGTGATAGTAGCCTCTGTTGTTTACTGTTACTTGTGCGAAATCTTGTTTACACTAACAGATAGTCAGGCGCGTCTGGACGAGGACAACTCGTGTGGCTGGTGTGACTACCCATCGTCTCGGCATGGCTGGTGTGGGTTAATGTGATCTCAATATTGTTTCAGTACTTCTCGTGTTGGCTAATTGCTATGACACGAGGCTGGGGAGTGCCTTTCAAGTTGCTTCCACCGTGTGCAAGCTTAGTGCTCTCGCTGTCATCATCATCGTCGGCATCGGCTTCATCGCAAGGGGAGGTAATTATCAGACACCACAACAAGAAACTGTTGTTGTTTTGTTTAGTTTTTGTTTGTTTTAGCTTGAAAATAGGAAAACATTAAAATCTTTCTCTGGGAGTCTGATTCATCACAGTTTCTGAAAACTTTTTTTGGTTCACAGTGAATTTCATACACGATTCCATACGTTCCCCTATCATCACCCCATCCCAAGATTCAAACTCCATTAGTGGCTCAGGGTTGAAACGACCAACAAAACCGTTTAAAGATGGTTAGAAAACTCCTCCTCCCACTCACACCTCTCCCGATCAGCAAACTCGAATAAGCACTGCCCTCGACTCACTTTTGGCCCTCAAAGATTATAGATGTTGAAAAATAATTTATCGGGGGAAAAGAGGCTGAAATTGTGGTGGAATAAGAAAAAATGGCTTTTAGCCAAAATATTTACAACTCCTGCTGATAATATTGAATCAGTAAGGGAAAGGTGGATGAAAACTATCTCAGTTGTTGAGAGAATACTGTAGAAGCATGTTTTATATTTCAGTTGCATGTTTGTCATTTTTGGAAAAGCCGCGGGAAATGATAAAGTGGAGAACAGTTCAGCTTATGGTCCTGATTTTTCAGACACTGAAAATCTGCAAAATCCATTTTCTTTTGAGGAGGAGCCCAGGCTGGACAGAGTCATCTTTGCTGTGTATGCCTGCACATATGCCTATGTCGGATGGTAAGCCTCACCTGCTACATGTTGATTACTTGATTACTTGCACTCCTATGCCACAGTGAGCCTACCTTGCAGTGATTCCCTGAAAATGGACTATGCAACTATAAGAAAAACAAACCATGCTGAAATGACAGATAGAGAGGAAGTATACGTAGACAAGTAAAAATGTTGAACAAGACACTGTAGCCTTAAAGACCCGCCACAATGCATGTTCACTTGTTTACAACACATCCATATCCCCCACCTACCCACCATCGAATTTTGTCAGCGTGTACTACAACACATCTGTTCTATGAGCATTACCGCCATCAACAATCCACAGAATGCTGGTCCCTCTTCTAATCCATTTTTTTACATTTGTTCGTCTATTGACTAGTTCCCCTGTTCCTCTTTATTGACGAATATATATATATACGTTATGTATATTGACGAAAATCTCAATCTCTTCTCTTTGTCCTCTGATTCTTCTTTTCTTCGTCTATGTTTGTCTTTTATTGCTTGTCTGTATGCTTGTTCTTCTTTCCTCCCAATTGTATGCTGTCCATGTCTCGTTCTTGTCTTAAGCGCTAAGACCATGCTCCTTTGTGAGTGTAATTATGCGATATATAAATCACACCTTGTTTTTTTTATTTTATTATTATTCTATTAATTGTTGACAACAATCACTTTTTTAACTCTTTAAAGAAAAACTGTTTCTGTATTATTTTATAAGCTGTGATTGTCATTGCGAATGATTGTTGCACACCTATGCTGTGTTGTGATCTTTGTCCAGGGACAGCCTGTGCATGGCCGTGGAGGAAATCAAGAACCCCAACAGGTAATGGCTTCAATTGAGCTCTTCCTGTCTATAGAATGTCAGTCTAATGTCAATCACACTGTGTCAGGGTCACAAACTGTCAGCACACTCTTGTGGGAGAAAGTAGCAGTCATGTGACCATAATACAGGCTGATCATCATAAGCAGTGCATGGTGTCTCGTGTTAATGACAAATAAAAGAATGCAGAAAAGATAAATATTAAATAAAAACTAGAGATGGAATAGGAATTACATTTCTTTGAAAATAAATATTGTTTTCTAAGCCGCTACATGCACAATGTAAGCAGTTTTATAAACCAATGACGTAGCGTTGCCTTGGTGAAGTAATGAGACATAAGCAATTAGTGATAAATAACAACTCCAATAGGTCAAAAGTTCTTGGGTCCAGTGTGGGAGGAATTCCCCATAAGCCCATGGAGCTTAACAGATCTTCGTCGGACACACGCTACAACAGATATCGAGGGAATATATAAAAGATTAATTCATCGAAACAATTTGTGCTCAGGAAATCTCTTTAAAAACTCTGAAAAAGTAAATCCGAGAGCTGGTCATTGTTGTTTATTATTATTATTCAGGAACATTCCACTGGCCATCCTGCTGGGCATCCTGGTGGTCATGGTGTGCTACCTGTTGGCTAACCTGGCCTACGTGACCGTCCTGACGACCGGCCAGATCGTATCCAGTGTGGCTGTTGCCGTTGTAAGTTATTTTTTAAGATCAAGAGCCTTTGTGGAAATTCTATAAAGGATTAGACCCTTTGTCTGGGTAGGTAAGAGCTCGGGGAAAGGCAGCTTTTGTATTTACTCTGAAGCAGAGCTATGACGGGGAATTTTCATAAACTAGTCAAGGTAGTCAGTACATGTTGATGCGTGTCGATGACCTCTTCAACTCTTACATGAGAACACATTTAAAAATAGTTTTGTGCAGATGGCGCGTGCGTGCAAAGAAAATGGCAAAGAAAATCAACACAATATCGACATTCTTGATGAGGATGGAAAAATAGTTGTCGTGGGGGTGTGGTGCTGCAGCTTTGTATGTTTTGCATGAAATGCGATTGTTGTTAATTGTCCTCTCATTATTTTTTATTTGGAATATACGTTGACGCATTTCAATCAATAACTAGATAATATCTCTTTGTGCAGGGGTTCTGTAAGATGTCCATACCGTCTCTGGTGTGGTTCATCGTGCCCTGTATTGGGATCTCTGCCACCGGGGTCGTCAATGTTATGATATTTTCCTCGAGCAGGTAAGGCTTTCGACCTGTGATGTTTGTTAATTACTCGAATAAGACATTACATTCTAACGATGATGAGAAGGAAGAGGAGGAGGAGGGTGTATTATTATTCTTTTATTGAAACTTTTATTCACGAAAATCGTTAGTCGATGCACCTGTTTAAAATAAAACAAACCTGGAAGCTTTTGTGATTGGGTATTCAATATAAGTAGTGTAGGTGTCGTTTCAAACATGTATCATGTCATGTAAATGTATTTCAGAATAAACTTTGTGGGAGGCCGGGACAATCTCTTTCCAGAAGTACTGAGTATGGTCAGCGTATCTCGCCGGACCCCACTAGTGTCTTACCTCGTCCTCGTAAGTCTCTCTTTGTCTTTCTTTCTCTCTTTCTTTGCTCTCTCGCTCCGCTTTTCTCTCGCTCACTTACTTCCATACCTTCTCGCACTACATAACAATCCAAGTACACTATCTGAAGCAACACAATCTCTCTGGTGCAATTTATTTGCTGCACTTCTCCTCTCTGACCACTCTTATTCTGGGGAGCTGTTGAGGACCAAACTGCTGTGATGCAAGATCACTTTAAAAAAGGGGAGGGAATAAAATATCCATCATCTCTAGTGCAGAGAAAATTAATAAAACAAGAAAGAAAAACAAACTTTTCAGCAGGCTATAGACAGTGCACCGTGGGACACCATCAGTTCCCTTCTCCATAACATCACAAGTCACTGTTTCCTGCCACTGCTTCCCCTCTTCTATGCTTCCACCTATTGTTCTGTTCTTGTCAGGTGTTTGCACACACACTCTAGCACATCCGGCATGCAATCATTCAAGATTCTTATTCATTATTTTTTCTATGTTCTTATTGTTTCTCGAGAATGATGGCTGCTGGAGTAACATAAAGTTTACCACTCTCACAGCCATGGCTACCGCGTGCATTGATTTGCTTCATTGTGTTGGGATGTGGAGTGTTGTTGTTGTTGTTGTTGTAAAGGACATAAGTTCTTCACCACTTACCCCTTTGTTACTGATAAAACCCTTTGTTAACGTTTCTTGGAATAAATATTTTTTCAGGGACTGCTGGCTGGAGTGGTTGTTCTTGTAGGGGATATATCCTCTGTACTCGGCGCTTACTCCCTCATCCGGGCCTCGGGGGAAACAGTGGCTATTCTCGGCATCTTCCGCCTCCGCAAAAAGTTCCCTGCTACAGCTACAACTTACGTGGTAGGTGACTAGCGCTCAGCCCCACATCCTGTTCATAGTCACTTCGAGGTCTGAGGGGATCGGGTCTGGGGTTGACAGTGAGGAAGGAGAGGGGAAATAAATACGATTTTTATTTAGTTCATGTTTCAAGCTCACTCAGACGATGGTCTGTAGATAGATAGTTGATGTCATCATCATCGTCGTCGTCGTCGTCGTCCGTTTTGAAAATGTTCAGTTATTTCGGAGGAGGGTTGGGGTTGTATTGCAGGTTCCGACCATAGCGCCAGTGACGTACCTCATCCTGCACTTTTCGCTATTGGCTGTCTCCATAACACGTGACCTGCCACGCTATGCAGTGGCGCTGCCGCTGTGCCTGCTGGGTCTACCCGTGTACTACATGTCTTCCACCCCTATCTTCAGGGTTGGCCCTCTTAGGGCTTTTAACGGTGAGCTTGTTAGCATCAGATGTGTGTCGGTGTGTTGCTCCACATCATCCTTATTATCCTGTCCTTACGAGTGTGACCTTTTGACCCATACAGCAATTTCTCTTTCTTTCTCTCTTTCTTTCTCTGTCTCCACAGGCCTGGACATTAAAGACTGTGATTCTATGACTTCATCATCAGAACAAGGGCTTTATAGAAGTGTATATAAAAGCCTAACTTAGTGTCTTGCGTGCATTGTCATGTTTGTGAAAACATTCCAGGGTGAGAAGAACCTAAACGATAACATTTTATAGTCATGATGACAATATCATTTCTTGCTTCCATAGGTCATTACAATAAATGTCATTTCTTCTGTACAGATGTTGCCGTGAAACTGAGCAGACGACTGCTGCTGTGTGACTTTGCCTCCAAAAATTATGAAAATTAGATGAAATTATTCTGCCCCCTGTGTTACACACAGCTAGTGCTTGAAGTGAGACCACGTGCCTTGATAACTGACTGTTTTTATAAGGAACTAAATAAAAAAATAAATAGAAAAACTAGTCCAAGACTATTTTCCAACACATCTTGAGCCATGAACTTGTGGTTAAAAGACTGAAAGATTGGGAATCTCTCTGCCTACCTAGCTGTTTGTCTGTCTGCTGTCTGTCTGTGGCTATTGTCTGACAGGCAGTTGGCTGTTTCTCCTCAACCTCTCTTTTATGTGCTAAACAAATATTTTTTTTTACTTCATTGTTTCATGCTGGTGATGTGTTAAGATTGCCGTCTGGTTCCTCTATCCTTTGCTCCTTGTGCTTGTTTGTATGTGCGTGTGTCCGTGTGCATTCCGTGTTTTTATTTATTTATTTCTTCTTTTCTTACTATCTTCCTGCACCTTTCTCTCACAAAGTATTCTGTTCACTTAGTCCAGCACCGGTTCAGCTAAATTAAATTTTCATCGGAAACACTTTTCGCCTTTGGGCAATCAGCCGAGATGAAAAGATGCCGAGTGTGACAAGCCTGCCGAGCTTGAAGTCTGAAGCTAGCATCCATTGTGTTCACATTCACATTGCTGGGTGTCCCAACCGCACAGGTGGATCAATGGGTGGCTTTGTCCCAGTCACACCGATACCAATGTTGTCAGGACACGCCATGGTCTTCACTTCGTCGTCACGGCCCATTGCCCACTGGCGAAACATCAGCAACAATGAAAACAGGATGCTTGTCTGAAACTCTGTATTTTGCCGATGTGTGAAAAGCTTTATTAATTGTCCCCAGCGACCTGCTGTGTGTTCATGTTCTTTGTGTTGTGTGGTGGCTTGCATGGTGTGTGGGTTTGTGGGTATAAACTGTACATGTGTAGCAGTGGCTGTATCTGGCTGTCAAAAAACTACAAAATCTGGTGTGTAGTCCTGGATTTCCCAAAGAGTGTTAAAAACTGAATAATCCCTACTTTTGCTCTTGTTGTCAGGTCTTTTAAAGTAGACGAAAGGATGAGCATTAAAACTCGCACAAAAACAATAAATCAGTCTATTTATAGGAGTTGACTACATATGTTATCATTGTATGTCCATTTTTCCTTGCCCACTACTTACCCACCCTTTCTAAACACAATTATGTCAAACCTTTTTAAGGTTAACTGTAAGGTCTAGTGCTTTTAACTTTTAATGAACACATTTAATTGGTTTTGTCGATCATTAAAATGTCAGACAACAGAACGATATTGTCGGCAAACAATAAGATAACTATTTCTAGGAGATGAACCCGAATGCCAGGTGGTGTGTAGTTATGAACTGTGTTGAATAGGAAGGTAGTGCAGACCCATTGAGACACTTGAAACAGGCGTTGACTTTGAGTAGAAAATGTTTAGAAACTAGGAGCCAATGGCAACGAGAGCAGTTAATCAGTCATTCAATCAGTTTAACTATTTGTGGACCGGTTCACCAGGCTCCACTCAGAACACACCAACCGCTGACAAGTCTTCAGATTTGTTCGTGTCGAGCACAAAAGCCATGAAAGAGAAGAGATTGTTTGACATGCCATTCAATCAGAAATGTAGCTTGGCCAGTCTCCCATGTTGTTATAACGACGATCAAGCCGTTGATGACAGGGACAACAACATGTGCAGCACTCAAGTTCCAGTTCTGGTGCTTGTGAGAAACATTATTTACTGGCGTGGGTGGTTGGCCGATCATTAACTGTCAGAATCACTCTTCCTTCCTTCTCTCTCTCTCCCTTGTCACTTGATCTTTTTTTTCGAATCCTTAATCCTCAAATGCACTTTACTCTCCCTGCTTGCACATCTAAGCTCCCCAACAGACTTCAAGAAACGGTCAAAACAATAACTAACGATACTCTTCATAAGATGAAAGGGGAGATTTTATGGACATCATCGCATTTCCGCCAATGCATACCAACAAGCAAGGGAAACTACTTCAGCCTCATCGAGCTGCCACCTCGAGGCAGCGCGTGCAAGGTAAAACACATTATCATCAAAGGGATATAAATTAATATTGAGTAATGGCTTTTCCTTGTAGGGTTGTAGGGAATGAGGGCCCTGTGTGAGTCCAGCTCGCGTTAACTGCTTTGAAGATCATTTTAGTGTTTTTCGTTGTCATCCAGAGCGGTTCAAGTCCACCATCGACAAGACTAAAAACAAGATTATATCCAGGCACAAACAGGCAGAGACCATAATCTACACACACCTTTCCCCGCATACAGGTGGCGGGGTGGAGAAGAAAGACTAATTATCTCCCAGTCCCATGCTGATGAGTCATTGGATGTTGTTGTCCTCGTCCTGCCATCAGGCGCGGCCATCGAGCCAGGATCCTGTCCTAGACGATGTTCCTACATCTCCTGGCGGGCTGCTGTCCACACTTGGCTCTTACTCTGGCCACTAAAGTCCGTCTGCCTTACAGAAGTGCTTCTCTAAAAGCCTCTACAATTAATTATTCAAGTGGTCTTTGGTGGTCGACAATTTTAGTCTAGACTTTAATTGTGTTACATTTCCCTGTCTCACTTAACTTACCCCACGGCAATCAGTGATTTTATGCAAGACACCAACAAAGAATTGAGAGACACCACCAACAGACTGACAGAGCACGTGCAAGGTTAGGGTCCAGGTAGAATCCAGTGAGTTGACAGTGAAATGGTGGCGCGGGACATTGTTGTCCACATAATACAGGTTCGACCAGATTTACATGGCGATGCGTGGCATTGGATGTATTAACTTCCACTAGTGTCTGTGTAGCGACAGTTAGAACAGAGCTCTTCTACAGGGATTCGAAACAGTGGAGACAGTAACGCACCCAGGTCCACCCTGCTACCATCCGTTACCGGAAGTGCGCAAAATTGAGCAGTTGGACCATTTGAACACCACCGGTATTCTTCCTAGCTGGTGTATCCAGGGATCCAATCCTGTGCCTCAGCATCAGTCTTTCTAACCGATAATTATCGTTAATATTCTTTGCATTTGTTGAAATATTTCCTTGTCAGAGACCGTGTCTAGGGAGTTTTGCTTATCCAGTATATTTGCTGGTAACTCAAGTATATAAATGTAAAATGTTGTCTTTCTGTGTAAAGCACTTCAGAGTAGACAGAGCTCATAATTACAATGTTAGTGATTTCTCCGTTAATAACAATATTTATTTCGGCACTTTCAATGCACGTTGTAAATTTAATTCAGTTGTGGTATTATGCCATTTCTTTCTGTACCATAGTGTTTTTAATCACTAATTGATTCCCCACCTCCCCAACCCAATATCAGTTATGGGCACGAGCTGCCCTAATAAAGTAATCCTCTCTGTCATTGTCACACACCAGCTCCGACAAGAAAAATAATCTTTAATAAAAAAGGAAACATAAATACCTGGGGATCGGGGGAGTGCTGGATTCGTTCTCAGACTGTAATGTCAACTGAACAAACCGCTGATTGGTATGAGGCGGAAAAGCTTAATATTGATTACTACGACCTGAATACCAACCTGCGCCATGTCTCCAGACACAAATAAAACACTATGAAGTCAGGAAACAGAATGCAATACAGTCAACAAACTGAAAGCTATGAGGTAAACAAACAGAAAGTCATAAAATTATTAATCGGAAAGCCATGAAAAACATTCCGATAACCCTGTACTCAATGACCAGAAACTTCATAAAATTATACAACTTGAATAACTATGGCAACGACGATGATTTTTTAAAAATCTGTTCTAAAACGAGAAGCAGGTCATGAACTTGTGACAGGGCTGTTGACTTCCATACACGTTTGAACTCCACTCACCCAGTAATTTACTGACTTCGGCAAACAATTAGGAAGCAGTTTCATGTTCTGGACGACTATTAACTAAATGACCACAGAAAGGCCTGGGGCCAGCTGCACAACACATTTCTTATTTTAAACACAGGCCTTATATCTTTTTAGATAGCAAGTTCAGAACACAATTTTAAGCATGTAAACTAAAATTATTTTAAGTAAGATAAGACTGCAGAAGCCAGATTTGGTTTCCATAGAAATTTTTTTCCGATTTAACGCATCTAATGTGAAATGGGAGCGATTTCTGAAAGCTGTTTCTAAATTTACATTTTTGGAACAGTTTTAAGTTTTTAGAAGGATGTGGAATTGGCCCCAGAGATGTTTATGGGCATTTCAGTGCCAAACAGACAATAAAATACAATGTTTTAGTATAAATAAACTGGAAACATGCTTGTTCCTTACAATGCATGTTCTGGACGCACTACAGAGATAAAGAACAGTGAGACGTGTTCACTCCTGACACTTAGCAGTTCACAAATAAATTGACAAAAGTATCAAACTACTTACTAAGGTAAAGGAAGCAGGCCAGGAAGATAAGTGTGAGAGACAGACAGACAAACGAAAAAAACAAACAACAGAAAGTAGAAATGTGTTCAAGTCTGTCCCTTATAACAGAATTACAGATATTCAGGTACAAAGGTGTCTTCATGGATGCCTAGGATGTTGTCATGTTTTAAACTGCCCGAAGCGAGGAGTTCCAGACGACTGAACAGTAAGAGAGAGAAAGAGAAGGAATAAAGAACAGCATGTTGAGCGAACTGGAGAGGCAAGAGTAGTGTGATCGATGCTCCGCATGCAGTAAAGGAATATCACTAATAGCCGCGTGTGTTGTCAGGGAGCTTGTGGACTCGCTAACAGGAGAGTGTATATAGGAGAGTGTCAGGAGACTTACTCACAGACCGCCTTTCCTCTTGCCTGCATCTTTGTTTTCTTCCCTTTTCTTACATAGACATCGGCATCTGCTCTGGGCTTCGGGATTTTGGACGAAGGTGAGAACAGTCACACAGAGACCAGGTATGTCATCTCCAAGATGATGATTGTGTGTGAGTGAGAGAGAGAGAGAACTATACTGTATCACTATAATTACAATCCTACTTGCACCTTAAAGAGAACACCTATACTGTATCATTATAATTAAAATCCTACTTGCACCTGAAATACCACCAGGCGCCTTAGGGTGTGAGATGGGACAGGAACTGCCCGGCCTGCAGCTTGAAAATTGAAAATTTTTATTCTCTTTTTACTTTATTGTTTTTCTGCCCCCCAGCAGGAAGCCCCCAAAGTGTCAAGAAAAATGTTCTTACAACTAATGGTGGCCCTACTGGTGTGCATTTCTGGCTGTGGGCTTGTCCTCGGCGCCATCACCCAGGGTACACTTTATCAGGTGAGACGACTGCTTATCTCAAACATTTTTAAGATGTGGACATCTTTCCTCTGTCACACACACCACCTTCTCTGACTGACATACTGCTGTCTCGTCTTCCTCGTCCTCTGGGCGCCGTTGTCACGGAGGGCTAGTCGTAGCTCGGGACAACAACAGGAGGCAACTCGAGGGCAACCGAGTTTTCTCTCTCATGAGCTCCATATGATCATTGAAGCTGAGAAAAAGAAAGCCAAGATGTATTTGTTCATTGTTTCCTCTCGTGTTGTTGAGCAGGTATGGGTGACCAACCCCACTGCCGCAGCCGCCTCTCCTGTACCTGTCAGCGTCTGTAGCATCACCTACTGCGCCAGTTCCTGCATGCAGCTGGGTTCCACCTGCTCGACTTTCGCCTACAAGGCCTCCACTTCGACGACTGCCCCCTGCGACCGACCTGGACTCTGTCAGCTGCGCAGCACCAACGTCACCAGCGCTCCAGATACTTCCTACATCATCTACAAGAAAATGTGATGGCAGCATCGTCTTCTGCTGTGCTTCGTGCAGTTATGCTTACTCACAAGGGGTTATTGCCGACAACTTTTGGTTCCAGCACTCCAAGCGGACTGACTGAGCGCACGGTCGAAAATTTCACCATACATAAGAGAATTCAAGTCCACTTTTCGTGCAAAAATGTTTCAAGTGAATAAATCTGGTTCAAGATGCTAACTCGTTCCCGAAATCTGATCAAAGACCTCCTTCCGTGGGATACAAGCCTTTGAAAATCGACCTACACAGAAAAATCAGTGGATCATGCCATTTTTTTTTTTTTTTTTTTTTTTTTGGACGGCGGGTACGTTTCCTTAAAATAAAAAGTTGGCGACGATGACACTACACTACACTACAGTCGACACCGTCCTCCTAGTAAGAAACTTTATTGCGTGTACATGAACGTTTAGTTTCACTTTGTATAAATTATTAGTAGTTGACACAGAAGCTAACTTGCACTGAACATTTGCGCTGTTAAATTGCCTGCCCCCGCCCTTTCAGCACTGATTACATGATGTGGGCCAATTTTTTTTTGAGGAATTCAACCTTCACAGTTTTGTTTTAAATCTGCTAGAAAAATGCTCAACTTTGGCGCTAAAAGCCATTTATTGAGAGTAGTCGTCGTTTCTTGCTTTTTGTGGCATGGAGACTGTGTGGAATGCATGTCTATCGATGGTCAGAAGCTATCAGCCCAGAAATAACGAATATTAACATCAAAGATATACTGAAAGCCACTCTTCTGCAGCAGTGGTGCTATTCGGTAAAACTGGCTCTGTTCTGCCTGCCCAAGAAACGCCTTTTCAACAGTTTCCTAAGCTGCTGAATGGGAAAATAGGTTTTGTGCCCAGATCACTAACATCATTTCCATCATTAAATCCACAGAACATGCGATTATACAGTAGGTTTTTATAGTTAAGTAGAAACCTACAAGTCTATAAATCCTACAAACACTTTTTACCAATTTCAGCATGCCTAAAAAAGATATACACAGTACTAGTATTTCTCTCTTGCAAGATGCTTACATTTCTATATTTTTATGAGAACACTTCGACAAGAAATTGTAGCATTACTAGTTCTCTTTATAAATGAAAGCATGGAATTGTGGTTATTTTGGAAACAGAATTTAATCTCCTCCTAACCCTAATGTAACCTTAACTGACCTGTGAGATATGATCTGGCTCATTTCCTTAGAGAAATTTTTCTTAATGAATTGTTATATTGTACTGACTTTTTTTTAATCCATGCATCACTGCATTTTATTTTTTTTGGATTATTTCTTGAATATGAGTCCACTTTCCCTCATGTATTTTCAGTATTTTACCTCCAAGAAAAACGTCAATGTTTTGGAAATACGTACTCTTTTTTGCAAGCAGGTCCCCAAGGTTGCACACACGAACACATCTACCCTCCCCACTCACACAAAGGCCTCCCCAACACACACCCTTCCTCTCAAAACTGTTAATGTCAAGTCTTTCCAATCACTCCTTAATTTCAGTCAAGAACCTGTCTTTAAATCCAGCAAACATTTCTTCTCTTGTTAATAAATTTCTAAGTTTATGTACAATGAACAGTCTGTTGACAAAGTACACATTCAAACATTCACCTCAGGCTAATACTTAAAACTCGTTAGTGGTTTTGTCATAATGAAAATAAAACAAACACAAAAGCTAATTCTTGGCATTAGCTGACTTGTGATGATGGAAGCTTGTAAGTCTGTAAAAGTAATATCCTTTCCAAATCTCTAGTTTTCATACACCTCCGGGACAAATTATAATATTTTCAAACAACTATTTCACTTATGCTAAAGTGATTCACTCATTTGCCCCAGTGGAGAATAGAATCTTCAAAAATTCCATTAAAATTAAAACCTATGATAATTTGTCCATTTTTTAACAGGTCTCTGCGGCAGAAGCAGCCTGCACACACTTAGCCATGGTGGGAGAGGCACGGCTGATTGCATCAGTCATGTAGAAATCCTTTAAAAATCTTTGGGGTGGAATCAATGGCCTTGGTGTTGATGTTCCTTTGATGAACTGAAATTTAAAAAATTCTTAATACTTAAAGAAATAAAAACCTTCATTTGATTATCTGCATGAAAAGTCAAAGGTATATTCAAATTCAAGTCAACATTTGTTCTCATCATAAAGAATTTTTCATTACTGTTTTATATTTAATATGTTACCTACAGGTTTGGAAGAAAATATGCAACCATTTATCATAAATTCTATTCGTATGACAGTCTCAAGACATTTAAAAAGTTTCAATCTTTTTAAAACTATGATAAAGGCATGATTACAGAGCACAGATTATACCACAAGTCAGGTGTGTTCATGGAACTGATATAATTGTGGGATCCCGAGACTAAAGTGCAGCAATGGTCAGGCAAAAAAAAAAAAAAACGATGAAAGAAAAAAAAAAAAAGAAGAAAAAGAAAAGAAACAAACTACATCAGTGGTTTTCACCTTGCCAATTTCAACTGACTGCTGGAAAAAATTTGCTTCTTCCACTTGTCCACAGCGAACCAGTGTTGGAGAAATGTCCGCCATTCGCTGTCGGATCTCTTGCAGATTATCATAAGGCAAAGTAATACCTGCAATCTGTTGATTAACAAAACCCATCATTTTACCAATTCGTAAATTTATGTCTCATGTTACAAACAGGCAGGTTCGAGGTCATTCGCACTTGATCAAACCATATTTAAAACCATGGATAGTTCAATCTTGATGTGTTATGCCCATCCACCAATAAAGGTTATATCAGAGCAAAGCAACTGAACTATTGTATCCAATGCATAGAAGAAGAAAAAAAGAAACCCATCATGCATGAGACAAGAACCGAACTAAGGAAATCTTCACTATATTAGATATGATAATGAGATCGTGAGATAACCCAAAAAATACATCAAAGGTTAGTAATGAACAAATCTCTCAACAATATAATAAATAAGAGATGAAAGAGCTCAAAGCATTCATGGAATCTCTTCCCTCTCCTGTTTACCTCTGATAAAGCACGGATGATCTTCCAATCATTGCGGGCCATGCCAGGTGGGGTAACAGCTTGGCGGGTCAGCTGAGCACGACCCTCTGTGTTGACATAAGTGGCATCCTTTTCTGTGTATGCTGATCCTGGTAGAATGACATCTGCCATCAAGGCACCTTGGTCACCGTGGTGACCTGCAGAACAAAAGTCAACAGTCTGAAAATTGTATTAACAAAACTGAGCTTATTCCATCAACAACAAGACCTTGACAGTCACAATGACACATGAATAGTCCCGAGTTTCAAACATTTAAACAAAAATCGTTAAAAAAAAATAAAGACAACAGAAAAAAAAAAATAATTGAAGTTCTTTTGGTTTTATAGTTCTGGAGGAAGTTATTAAATATGGCATTAATGCATATTGCTGAATTTGAACACTATATAGGATTGGTCAGTAAAGTCTACTCTTCATTGTATATTTAATCAAATACTGCAATCTTTATGCAAATTTTTGGATCATTATTGGATAGTTTACTGCTTACTGCTTTAGTGCAAATGAGTTAACCCATATAAAAAGAATTTACAAAATACAGCTTTAAAATTGTGAGCCATAGTCTCGTTATACATGTGGCACAAACCTGTTTTACTGACCTTAGAAAGGGTTTAATACCAGAGAGCATCTCAAAAATGTAACTGAAGAAAACATGAAAAATCAGCACACGGCACACAAAGGCAATCTGTTGCTCACTTTATTAAAACTATGTGCTTTAAAGAACATACCTTGGTAGATGACAAAAGTATCAGGTCTAAGGTCATCACGTTTGACACAGCCTTCATCAGCACCGAGCAGGTACAACACTTGAGGTTTGTTCTTTAAGATACGACTCACACCTGCCTTATACCCAAGATCCAAGGCTGCGACCTGACTAGCAACCTGAAAAGAAGTGAATAACGCAACCCTTAACGAAACTCTTTGAACTGAAAATACTGCTAAGCAATTATGAAAAAACTCTCAACAGAATTTTAAATGAAAGTTACAACATAAGATAGAGAATTCAAAGTAGCTTATTCAGAAAGAAACATTTTCAGAAAAAGAAAGAAAAAAAGATGGGGGGGGGGGAGAAGGAGGAGGGGAAATAAAAAGATAAGTATATATATATAACCTTGCACAAACAGGTCTTGGATAATCTGTGACAAATCTCTTACCCTGTGCAGAACATTAAGCACTTTCCAGCTCTTCTCTACTCTAGTAGTAGCCTGCAGTCTGTTTGCCAGCGAGACGGCAGCTTTGAGGAGTGCACTGCCATCTTCCTTTTGAAGAGCACTGCTGCCCACCACTATCATTGGTTTCTTTGCCGATCCAATAACCTTTTAGGATATTACAGAGATAGATAACACACCAGATAACCCAATACTCAGCATCTTGATTCAAGAAGAATGAAAATATATAATGGATGATGAAATGCATTTTGAAACAATGTAAGCTACAGCTCCAAGCCGCAAATAGGACAGAAGTGTAATATCTGCTTCAGAGTAACAGTCTGACTACACATTCAGACTGTAGGCAACAATCCTGGAAAACTGATGACCAAGTTGATAAAGCATCTTATATTATATGCCTCAAGTCTTCCTGGATGGCATTCCTACTATATTTTAAACAGTAAGACCAAATGTAATGAAATAAACACAAGCAAACAATCACATGACAAGTAAACATCTAATGTCACCACACTAAAACTCACCTCACTAAATGGGTGACATCCACTTAATAATTCCTCTAGAACTTGTGCTGTGTCGCCCAAATTCTGCACAAATGTCCATGACAGTGCAGTCAATATCCCACAGCATATGGGCATTCACAATCATAAAGTGAGCAAGAACACATCCATGTGCACATGTATATATGCATACATGGTAGCATGTACTTACTGTCTCTTACACGCACACACACACAAAATATTTACTGGAAAAAGGACTAACTTTAATAACCTGTCAAAAACTTAGAGAGTTTCTAATTTGTTTTAAAACAATATTTGAGATGCTCGCAAGAAATCACTGGAAAAGATGCTGCAGTACCACTAGTGTGAAATAAAGAAAGGGTTTACAATTTTATTGACATCACAGGCACATCAGAATTTTTGACTGTTTTTCTCTTTTTGAAGATCTGAGATTAAATTTAGAGAATGAATGTGAAGGTAATTTCTAGAGTCCACCAATCAAAACAGAATCAACAGAGTCAATGACTGCATCTACTGCTATAACAACAACAGCAGATGCATAAACTTACACTGTATGTGTAGGTAAGGTCAACAGGACTTCCAACCAGTCCGACTTTTAATTCATTGTGGATCCAACTGCGGTCCATTTGAAAAAAAAGTTTACATCCAGTTAATTAAACTTTATATTTACACATAACTAAAGGGACTTTGTATCATTACACAAATAAAAGTATTGTACAAATTTACAGAAGAATTGCCCATTCAAGTATTCAACAATTCACGTTTGACTAACATTTCTCATGTATTTAACACTTCTCAAGGGGTAATAATACTCATCCCGAAAACAAAAAATATCTGACACACTAATCTTATGGAAAGATACCATAAGATCTTACACAAATACTTGCAAAACAATACAGAAGGAGGGACCTACAACATTCAAGCTTAACGAACTCTTGCTGATTGAAAAAATGATGGATGATGATGATTAATGTTGATGATGACGGCAATGTATATTCAAGCTATCTTGAAAAATGCTCGTCTGCAGATAACGGCTGACAATACCTCTTACGAATTCTGGCATTTAAGACTGGGGCTTCATAGCGTGGGTTGGTTCCTACAAGTAGCAAAACATCAGCCTCTTCAACTCCCTGTATTGTTGAATTCATCAAGTAGTTGACGCGTAGGTCGGTCCTAGAAACAATCAAATTCAAGATCCTGTCATATATGTATGTGCTAATACATGCTTAAAATAAAAAAATAACATGAAATTTTTTTTGTTGTAAATAGACATTTGTAAAAAACGTCTTTTCCAAAAAAATTGTTGCACATAAATTTTTTTTAAGTAAACTGATTTGTGTGCACAATTTTCATTTTAAAAAAAAATCTGATTGTCGTATATCAACATCACTTCCCAACAATCAACCCTTGACAAAAAAACCATCTTACCCAGTACCATCCATAGGGAAGACTTCTTCAGTGTACAGATTTTCAGAGCCTAGACGGTTCATTAAGTCCTTCAGAGCAGTCAGTGCCTCTGCATCTACCAGTCCACCAACAACTGCTGCAATCTGGTCTCCATCGATGCCTTTCAGCTGTGAAGAGTCAATATTTCTTTCAACAGACTCAAAAGTACCATCAAGCTATGGCAGCTTTATACAATTTCATAAAGTTTTATTCTTGACTGTAAGATGTTTGCACATATACGTGTATGCTTGTCATGCCAGTATTCAAATATTGCCTAATATGGAAGCTTTTTTATGCTCAATAATACGATCTGCTTTTCCAATGATTGTCTATCCCTTTTGCCTGAAAACCTTCACAAAGTCTTCCATTCCAGATTCTCTTTACCTTGTTGTTGATGGTGAAGAAGGCATTCTCCCAGTCTGTAGCAACAAGTTCTCCTTTCTCATTCTTCACAAATGGTGTGGTAATGCGCTGGCGTTTAAGACCATCATATGCAAAGCGTGTTTTGTCAGAGATCCATTCTTCATTTATTGCCTAGAAACAAAAATTTCCCTCTCAAGTCCCTGAATTCTCAACTTACTGTGATTTGACTTGTATGATTCTTTTACCTTTATAGATTTTTTACAATATTGAAAAAAGAATGCCATCATTATGTATATAAATTTGATGAAAATGCAGTGATTTGACATAAAACATTATGTAGTTTCACACAGATTTCAACAAGCTGGCCCTATTTAACCTTGTAGTTGTAACATACTTAGTAAGAATCTTGCATCTAAAAAGTATATCATCGTTAATTATATAAGTTTATGATGAAAAGCATATTTTCAAAGTATTCTCTGTAATATAATAAAAGCATTTAGATGAAAGGATGGGTACCTTCTTTTTCCAGAGGCAGATACATGTATTCACTCACCAGCATATTGACACCCATCTCCACAGTCTACAGTCAATTACCTCGTTCATCCTAGGCAGTATCCTCATGACTTCGTTAGTGCGCATGCTGACTACAATGTTGCTCCCCAAAGCATCCATCACGTCCACGCTCTCTATTTTTCTACAGCATTCAAATGAAGTGAATCATCACATACAACTCTCACCATCCCCATACTAAAACTTCAATTATAATTACTGCAATTACAGTGTGCTGCTATGTTAACTGGATGAGAAGAAATTCAAAGATTTGGTGGAAAAAAAATTAGCATCAACTGTATGCTGAAGAAAAATTTAATCCATGTTGTTAAAGAAGTTTTGTGAGATTTACTCACCGTGTCTCCCATGGCCGAGCAGAGAAAGCATAGGGCTTTGATGTCAGTGCCCCTACAGGGCAAAGATCAATGATGTTGCCTGACAACTCTGACTTGAACATCTTCTCCACATATGTTCCCACTTGCATCTCATTACCTCGCCCTGTTGTTCCAAGATCATCAACACCAGCAACTTCACTTGCAAATCTATTCCAATATAAAAAGAAAAAAAGTAAGCTTTTTTTTTGAATAGTCACCAGTTCATGAAGCCCATCAAATGAGTTCCCATTTTTTAATGTTGTGAACTCTGTCACTACCCAAAACATCTTATACTTGTCAATATTTTCAATTTTTATTTATTATGATAAAAATGTCTCTGTACCTTATGTGCTCAGCCACTGTGCTCTTTGCCAACTGTTATCCTTTCTAATGCACAGATCCCTTTATTTCTACTATTAATGAAATGTTA
The DNA here is from genome assembly GCA_004794325.1 of Pomacea maculata. Lineage (NCBI taxonomy): Eukaryota > Metazoa > Mollusca > Gastropoda > Architaenioglossa > Ampullariidae > Pomacea > Pomacea maculata. The sequence continues at coordinate 29,440 of SRHC01002564.1, forward strand.
TATTTTTATGCTCAACTTATTTCCTCCACCTTTTCTAGTTTCAGTCAGTGTCATCTGACACGTTTACAAGATGTGACCAGCCCAAAGTCTTTCATTCACACAATATGTCAAAGACCACAAGCAGTCAAAGGTTTCTCATGCATAAAACAAATTACGCACCTGATACAGCGAGTACAATGGATGCAGCGAGTCATTATTGTCTTTATGAGGGGACCAACATTTTTGTCCTCTACTGCCCTGAAATGTTCATGTAAGCAATTTACAAACTATTCAGTGACTGAACATTTTCAAAATAGATTTCTTTTCAGTTATAGTGCAAGAAAACTATGTGCATTTTTCTTGCAGTTACAAAGGCGAGTTAATTTGCAACCATATAGCAAAAAGTAGTGGTAACCAGCAAGGGTGCCTTTCAATAATTCTGTGAATAAAGAAACTAACACACTGCATAAAACAAAGTGCAACAAAGGGGAATGGGAACTTTCTGCAGCTTAAGAGGATGTTATTTCTCCTACTTCTCCTATTTTCTTTTTTTTTATTTCTCCCAGAACTTCACTAAATTTCATGGGAAGCCAAACATGCAGCCTAATGCCTTACCTCTTGCCACTGAAATCCATATCTGTAAAACGGCTTCTGTCGCTGCCAAATGCCATTGACTGATCCTGGAAGAAAAATCACAAAACATTTTAATAATAATAATCAGATTTATACAGCATATTTCTCACACTATAGAGCACACTCAAATCCATACTACTTAGAGAACAATCCTGTTCATTCATGCAAGTAGCTAAACCAACTGTTTACAATTTTCACTTGCCTTTATAACCACATTATTTCCATTCACCCAAGCATTTCTAACCACTGATTGCTATTGTCATATACCTGAAGGTCACACTCTCCTCCCTGGTCACAGATAGGACAATCTAAGGGATGATTCATCAGTAGAAATTCCATCACACCCTCTCTGAAAGTTATCAGAATGCATGCTTCGTTACATGGGCCATAATAAGACGCCCCCAACTCCCCCCTAAAAAAAAAACCCCAAAAAAACCTAGAGCGTAATGTAAGAATCACCCAAAGTCCTTCAAAGTAATTTAATCAACCCTGTACATGCACAATAAAATGCAGTTTTCATTACTGTAATACCCTCCTCAGTTCCTGCCTGCTGTCTGGAAGAACCCTCTTTATGGATCATTTTTAAACAATCTTTTTTTTGCATTTCTGCAGTTGTTTTAGAACTGTTCCTCCTCTCCCACCGATATCTGTATTATCCTCCAAGATCAATCTTCAGTTACCGAAGAAAGATTCCATTCAAGCCCATCTTCCTAATGTTCATTTTCATGCCTCTTAGCTCTATAACCTTACCACTTAGAAAATGCCTCTTTAAAGTTTTCTGTCACTTCCCAGAACATTCACACTTCCTTCTCCCATTTAGCAAACTATGTCGCCACAAGACTTGGATCTTTTCCTACCTGGCTTTTTTTGTCATTGGTGAGTCTGTCTTCACCCTCATTCCTTTCATCACAGGCATAGCACAGGATGCAATTGGCTGTAAAAAAAATGTAATTTATTGTCATTAAACCTTATAAATATTTACTGAGCTTACAGAAATGCTGAACAATGAGAAAACATCTAAAATATGGATAAGCACATACATTCTGACCTTTTACAAATCTTCTGCAGCCTTTTTAACATGTTCATATTACTAAAGAAAAATACAACACAGCATTCTGCAATCAACATATCAAATACATACAGTCCTGTTTAAGCAAATCACCTTGGTGATTATCATCACCAACTTTTAGATAAAGCCAACATAAAATAATGAATGCTATTTTCTGAAAATTATAGTTGGTTCTGATTTTCAGAAAATGTCATCAATGCAGCTTTGCCATATAGTAGTGACCTTGATCTACAAATGAGATAATTAACTATTATATGATGGTAAACAATTCTGAGTACCACATGAGTAATAACAATAATAAAGTGAACTTATATAGTGCCATATCCCTGCCCTATGGCCAGGTTCATGGCGTTTTAACAAAGAACACATGATAAGTAACAGAATGACAGAGCTGTTGTCAGGAAGATGACATTCTGTTCTTATATCAAGATGTTGATGGTCACAGTATAGATATACAGACAGTACAATCACTTACCAAATGGAATAAAATCAATCAATAATCAAGAAGGTGGCTAAAATCATCAGGAGACTGCTGGTATCGATATGATTGCATCTCATCAAAGAGAATATGGATTAAAATGTTAAAACATATGGCTGTTTAGCGATGATGCACCATAACGAGGAGAGACAAAAAAAACTGTCATGGCGTGTTAGTTCAAAAAGACTGAGCAAAGAAAGTGAAATTAGAAAACAAAAGTCCACAGCCAAATAAACAGTCCAACACAATGCCAAGGATGCAATCAAAACATGTACAAAGGTACTGGATGCACACGAGTTGTTGGTGTGAATGTTACAAATCACAGACTGCAAAGGAAGTGGAAGGACATGGAGACTGTTAGACAGCAAAAAAGTCGATCCTATCTATCCATTCAAATTGAAAAGCATAAAAAGCCACAGGCAATCCACCACACAAAGGAACTTAAAGGAGGATGTTCACTCCATTTGGAGGATACAATACAACTTTATTGATTCCCAGGGGCAATTCAAAATAGCGCTTGTACTAGCAATCTTTATACATATACATGATATAAAAAAAGATAATATAAATGTACATGTTGAAATAGTGTCTCTTTCACACACACTTTCTCTCTCCCACACACACCCACATTTCCAACAACAGCAGATACAGTTGGTGACCTCGAGCCACAGAAGCCTAATACAAAATCATGGCCAGTAGAGTTTATCAAGTGAATGGCACGTGGAATGAATGAGTTGCGATGACGATTGGTTCTGCATACAGGCATCACATACCTACAGCAAGACCGCAAGAGTGAAAACTCATATGCCAACACATGATCAGAAATAGAGAGGATGCGCAATGCCTTCCTGAGCATTTGCTGATGACAAAAGGCTGCCAAATCCCTCTGCCTGGTTCCAATGATCTTGGAACAGATATTAACAAGGGAGACAAGGTTGTTCTGTTCCCTAGGGAGATGTTGTGAAACCAAGAGATGAAAGAAAAAGTGATGAGACTTTCAATGACTCAACTGAGAACTCAGTGAGGATGATACAGCTGACAGAGAAATATCTGAGTTTCCATAGGAGGTAGAGGCATTGTTGACTCCTCTGGAAGATCATGTCAGTGTTGATGATAAAACTAGAACAGATCGTCAACAAAACAGAAAAACAGAGCTGCTCTTAGGTGAGGGAATATCACTCTTCACATTCATTCTAGTGGTTAACTGGAACATTCAACCAGTCTTTAAGAAATGCCAGTCATTCCTGTTCTTAAATTATGTCACCAATCAGCAAACAGCATATTTAAAAAAAAAAAAGAAGGTATTTTAGATGAACTTGCCTTAGGAGACTTTTCCACCTCCACAAGACACATTCGACAGTTGCCCGCAACTGCAAGTCGTTCATGGTAACAAAAGCGTGGGATCTCAACACCTGCTGCAGCACATGCCTGACAAAACATTCAAATCAGTTTAACCTGTGTGACAATACTCTAGATGGAGTCTGCTGCTTCAAATATCTCACATTATGCAACTCCATTGACTGTTCCTTCTCTCTTCAAATATATCTTTACATTCTTTAATACTCTTGTTATTCTGAAATTTTGTGTGTGAGTATATTTACTTGGATTGTAATGACCATCCCTGTTACATTCTTTGTCCCCCTATATGATGTAAAGCACATCAAGCTTATCTGTGTGGGGAAATGTACAGTATAAATCCCAAACCCATTACTACTATTAAAACAGTTTAAATACATGCAGAAAGTGTTTAAAAAGTTACAAAAAATATTAAAATAATCTTTGCATAAATACTGGGATGTTGTGCTTACTATTTTTAACAGCACCGATTTGCAAAGATTATTAGAAAATAAACAATTTTAATCCACTGCAGGGGTGGGGAACCTTTTATAACATTATTTGCAGGCCATGAAAAATTATCAAGTCCCAAGTGTAGTTGCCTTGGCAAGGCCAGACCAAATGATTTCACAGGCCTTATATGGCTAGATGTTTCCTTACCCTGATCCACAGGAATAGTCAAAAGAAAAATTTTTTTAACAACTTTAACACAACCCTGAAACCAAAACTATATATTTAACCAAACTTCTTTCATGAACATTTCCTATAAGTGGGGCAAATGAGTAAATGAGTAGTTAATGGACTGGTTTCAGAACTTGGAGGCATGCTGATTTGATACCCATGTAGCACAGTAAACTTCCCCTAGACATGCAAATGGGACTCTGCAAAAGGTTGGAAAAAGTAAAATAACGAGGGATAGGAGATAGGCACTGTCCTTACACAATTGTAGCTCTGAAGAAAAGGGTAATCTCACCTCACTCCCCATTGAATGTTTACGAAACTATCTTTCTGTTAGCACTAGCATAATAATAAGTTGGTGAAGTCTACCTGTAAAACAGTTGTTCCTGGCTCCACAAAGACTTGCTTGTCATTGACATATACTTCTACCAGCTGTGGAGCAGGCTGAGCTGCTGTTGATTTCTTGTTCGCTAGACATGCTGTTGGAACATACCCAGTCATAATGAGTTCACAATAATTCTTCACAGTCATTGTAATATCTTTTATCTTAAGTGAGACTTGAAACTGCCAAAAAGATGCTAACACGTCAATTTTGTATCGTGAGCTATATTCAATATGTACCTTTCTTTTTCATTAATCCTTATACGTCCGATAGAAAAATCAAATACAAACACAAATGCACCACACAATGCATGCTTTTTTGCTTACTTGGGGCCAGTCGCAGACTTCCCGTAGTTGTCAACGCCTGCCTCAAAGGCCACAGCCGCAGCATGACTGAAGCTACCTGATAAAACAAGACTCCTAGCCTTACTTTTATATGTTATGAACAATATGAACGACGCTACTGTGATGATCTTGTATAGCAGTGACAAATGTGTTACTGGTTGAGTATGACATGTAAGTGAACCACTAATTTCGTTATCTTATCCACTCAATGTATATCGCAATGATTATAATAACACTTATATTTGAATAAAGTACAAGATAAAGTATTTATTCATTTACATGCACTTCACACATTGAATTTCTTGACTTACTAACGTAACCAATACTCCGACCTTTCCGAAAACCTTGCAGACAGTCAACTTCCTGTCTCGGCAGTATCATGGTACTCAGTGATAAAAAATAAAACAAACTTTAATAACAAAATATAACACTTTTAAAGTTGTTAAATAGTTGATACAATAATAATTTGTCGTTAAATGAAAGTAATATTTTTTATAATTTGTCGATGTTATTTATATATTTTTTTAAACTAATTTTAGTCTCAACACTAAAAAAATTATCTTTACCTTATTTGTTAACATGTTTATTGTTGAGTAAATCTTTTTTTAATAATTTTTAATTTTACCCGGTGTACCCTTCTTTCCGGTTGTGTGGCGGTGTTGGACCACGTTTTGTGCTGTCGCATCTTAACACCTTTTAACAAACACCATGGGATTTGGAGATCTAAAAAGTGAAAGCGGTCTTGCAGCTCTGAACGAGTTTCTCGCTGATAAAAGCTACATTGAGGGGTTAGTGCTTTATCATCTTTTAGTATTTTCCTGCTTGTGTTCATTCTACTAGTACGAGTAATGGCCAAGTGTTAACTAGTAATTGTGTGAGATCGGTTGTATAAGGCAGTGAAGCCTCGTATTGTTGAGTGAATAATTTATCACTATGCTGTTGCTGATTAAGTTACTTTAAACAAGTGTAAATGTAACATTTTAATGCTCTTCTGTTTATATTTGAAAAAAATTGATAATGGAAAAGTGAATGGTAATGCCAGTTCACGATTTATCTGACAACCTTACCTTTTATTTGTTTAAAGGTACACCGCCTCCCAGGCCGACAATGTGGTGTTTAGTGCTCTCAGTGGAGCACCGGCAGCCAAATTTCCTCATGCACTTCGCTGGTACAAGCACATTCAGGCTCAAAATAGGAACGCGTATGTCACTTGTTTGAAACTTATCATTGTTTGATGGTAGTTCAAGCAGTTCACTACTTATTTTAGTTCATTAGTTGTAAGAGGAGGTAATTAATTCTCTTCACTGTGGATATTTATACTTTTATCATTTATTATTTTAGACATCACTGCATTAGCAAAAATTTCCAATATATCAAAAATTATTGAAAGACATCAAATGCACAATATGGACGTCAAGTGAACTAAAGTGGTTGAAAGATCAACTGTTTATATGAGTTTTACAACTGTTTGCAGATTGCCTGGTGTTAAAAAGCCTCTGAATCAGTATGGAGGAGGAGATGCAGGAGCAGCCGATGAGGATGATGATGGAGATGTTGATGATTTGTTTGGCTCTGATAATGAAGAAGATGTAGAAGCAATTCGTCAACAAAGGCTCAAGGAGTATGCTGCCAAAAAATCCGCCAGTATGTTGTGCTATATTATGTTTAAGTGTATGTCATCTGTGTACAGTTGTTAGCAAGTAACTTTTTATACACATGCTCACATTCTGGCCTAGAATTATTTTGTACAGCTGGTTGTTAGATGTTAGAGATTACTAAGTCATGATTGAATACACAATTCTGTAGATTAAAATAAGGAATTAATTTTAAAGTCTTTAATAATGGTGAAGGTAATATCCTAATGTTTGTGGAATGGGACAAATAACCATGAGCACTCATAGTATCAAGTTTACATCAGATATTACATCATGCCAAAGCATCAGTGATGTGTGTTTTTCAGAGCCAGCTGTGATCGCTAAAAGCACCATCATCCTGGAAGTAAAGCCTTGGGATGATGAAACTGACATGAAGGAGATGGAGAAGAATGTGCGCAGTGTAGCTACAGATGGGCTTGTGTGGGGAGCTTGTAAGTAGACAAACCTTTCAGATTTCTTTGCCATTGTGAATGTGTTTCCTTTTATGTAACTGAAATTGAGGTTTGGATGAATTTGACAGGAGTTGCCTGCTTTTTTATGATTTTTAAACCAAACATTTCAAAGGCTTCGGGGCTTCTGCTTACGCAAAAAAATTGCGTACAGTACGCATTAAAAGTTCGGAGGACCCCTTCAATTTTCGTCAATGGGGTCCCCTTCAAATTTTGGCGAAGAACAGGGACCCCTTTTTCAGACCCCAAAGAATTTAGCCTTAGCAGAAGCCCTGGGCTTATTAAAGGCACAGAATTGTGTACAGTGTGGGATTTTTCAGTGTATTTACTCTTTTTCAGCAAAACTGGTTCCAGTCGGCTATGGTATCAACAAGCTGCAAATAAACTGTGTTGTAGAAGATGATAAGGTATGAGGTTTTCCTGTCATTTTGCCAGTTGCACAAATTAGACTTGGCAATTTTTCCCTTTGATTTGGTAGTAAGCTTGGAGAAGGCATCATGTTTATTGTTTGGCAGAATAGCTGTCATTGACAGCCTGTTGTCTAGCCAGTGATGACCTTCTAACAGCAGCATGGGGATATCTGAGGACTTTGCTTGATGACCGCATAGCTCTTCGTTCCACCCCATACATAATTTTCCATAGATTTAAAATAAAAGATTTTTCTGCACTGTTCTTTATCCCACCCTAGACATAATAAAGGCTGCTCTAATAGTTTAAAGAATTCACTCATCAAAATGTATGCATTTTTATATTTATTGTGGTAGACATTATATGATTCTGGATCAGACTTCAGACTGTCTGCAAAGTATTTTGTAATCTCGTGGTGGATTTTTATTAAATTACTGCAGTTATTTGTTGCTTTAACATTATGCTTATATCACTTGTCTGTAGACACCTTTATGCTTTTGTATGTTAAAAAATACTCCCCCCCCCCCTGCCCCTTTAAATGGCAGCAGTAGGGTGGCACAAACTGCTTCTTCTATTGCTCAGCCACTTTTTTAAAAAAGAACATGCTTCATTAAATTGTGAAAATTAAGGATTCGAAGTATAGTTTGTCCAGTCCAAACAGCATTTTTGGCTTCCTTGCTGTACCATGTTTTTATATACAATCATGTTTGGATGGCTATTATTGCATGGCTAACTGACTATCAATGTCGTTAGCTGACAATTGCCACTCCAACAGCATACAGGGGAATTCTGGGAGACATGTTGGATGACTGCATGGCTCTTCGTTCCCCCCCATACATTATTTGATGTTTAAAAAAAATTTTTTTTTTTGGCACTTTTCTTTATTCCACCCTAGACATGAATGATAAAGGTTGCTGTGATAGGACATTCGCTAATCAAAATGTGTGCATTATCATGGTAGGTATTGTAGGATCCAGGATCAGATTTCAGACTGTTTGCAACATATTTTGTAATCTCTGGGAAGATTTGTAGGGGGGAAAATGCAGCTGGGATAATTATAAGGCTTTGAGTAAAAGGAAAAAGATGAACATGTATCATAGTTGTCAAAGTTCATCTCCAAGGATTGGTGGAATGTTACTAAATTGCTGCAGTTATTTGCTTTAATGTTGGGCTTATATTTCAGGTCTGTAGACACCTTTATGCTTTGTGTTGAGAAAAAACCTTTTTTTCTCCTCTTTGTGGACGGATTAGGGTGGCACAAACTGCTTCTAAGCAGATAAATATTGCTGTACCATGTTTTGCTTATGGTCGTGTTTGGATGGCTGTTATTGCATGGCTAGCTAACTGTCAGTGTTAGCTAAACAATTGCCACTCCAACAGCATAAAAGGGAATTCTGTGAGGCATGTTGGATGACTGCATGTCTCTTCGTTCCACCCTGTACATAATTTTTGCCAGATGAGAAAAATACCAAAGATATTTTAAATTATTAACACTTATGAAATAGGTCTGATATTTAGAATCTGTTAAAATCTAACAGCATCTGGATGACTCGCCAAAGAGTGGAAATACAATTCTTACCGAAACTAGGAAATTTTATGCTTGACTTTATCTTTGAAACATACTTTTTTTCCATTTGCCTGTATAAGCAAAATACAAATAATTTGTGGATATCGCTTCTCAAGGCTGCCCAAGTAAACTATCTTTAAGAGACAAAAAGGCAACTAGAGGAAGTCTTTAAACTGTGCTACATTGCCCTTTTTTTCACCAGGAACATGTTCACATCTTCCACTACACAGTTCTCATCATCATAAATGCTTTTGGTTTTGCTTTGTATTGATGTCCGTTCTCTTGATAATAGTGTCCTTCTTGTGCTGCAGGTGGGCACAGATTTCTTAGAAGAGGAGATCACAAAGTTTGAAGATTTAGTGCAGTCTGTGGACATTGTGGCTTTCAACAAAATATAAGAACTATTTGTAAATAACTGGCATATTCCAAGGAAAGGATTAAATAAATTTATTTCAACTGGACTTCCATTCTGTTTTGCTTTTGTTTTTGTTTTTTGTTTTTTTTTTTTGTATCGATTTATTAATGATATGTTTTACAGGGGAGTAGCGATGTTTAAAAAAAGCTAACATGTATGAGAAATGTTTAATCATTACAAATGTTTCATAGTGTACTACTAGGAGTGTAAGCCTTTTCAAATGGAACAATACAAAATGTAATTAACTGGTCAACTTTGTGCATTGGTGTGATCAATGATAACATTAATTTTGTCATACTAACAGTCTTTGGTGATTTAACTCAGAGTATTTCCATGGAATTCTGTCGGTGGATCAATTTGTTGGGGAACTGCAATGTATTTTGGGAAGACAATACAGCCTAGTGGTTTGTAAGCTTGACGGCTTTGACTTGTGCTGACGACAACTGATTTGGTAGGCATAATTTCTGTAGGTAGGCTTCCAGGAGCGAGAAACTTTCCCTGCTTGACTTGTATGGAAATAAAGCATTTGTACTTTTATAACATTAAATAAAATCCTCCGTAATAAATTTGAATTTGGCAAACAATGCTGACGCTAACATTTAAATAGACTGGACTAAAAGAAATGCAGTACAGACCAAACTTCGAGTTTTATCATCGTCTGCCCGTTCTTTTGCTGCTAGCATTGTCGTCACTGACCGTGAACAAGTATCTCAAGACGCATCAAATGTACCTACAGAGCATTACTTCACCATCTTACCTCACAAGTACTTTACTGAACATAAAGCTCTCGGATAACTTACCACTTTGGAAGCAAATGTTTGAAGTGACACGAACATACTGCCACCCTGTGAGGATTGAGGGAGTCCACTGCTTTCACCCATGCTGCTCTATATTTAACTATTTTTCAAGTTTTGGAAGGCGATGAAAAGAAAGACTTCCAATCTGGGTCTCGCAACCAAGCATTGCACAATTTCACTACCGGGTATCTTAATTTTAATGAATATTAAAAGCCTGTAAAATCCACGACGTAGTAAAGTCCAAATAGCATGCACACTAGCACATGGACTGGTTAGAGATGTGGTCGGTCCTGCTACATAGGCATGTACAGCAGTACCTAAAGACTTCTGGTGTTGGTAGAGCAGTAAATAATTGTCTTGCTTCTACTTTATCTAAATGAAGCAAAAGTACATGACTTCGATGCTTCGTCGCATTCTTTCCCATCTTTTGAAAAAAAAACCCTAGCAAAATCTCTCATTTCAATGCCTAGGAATTCCTTTTAGAAATCTAAATAATAATGAACAGCTACATCACAAAACTGCTTTTTCTAGCATTATTAATACTGTGAGAAAGTAGATGAACATAAATTTTAAAACGGTTGCCCTGAAGACTTTCTTTTACCAACAAAAAGTTGCGACCATTAATTAAATGAAGCCTGCTACCACCATTTGCATATCAGATGCATCTGTGTAGCATGACCATCAAGAAAGTACTTTGATATGATACACACTATCAGACCTGTCAACCCCTTACCTGCCGCTGAGCCCCGTGAGATAACTGCGAGGACTAAATCGAGCTTCATCAGGTTGCACATATGTTTAGGTGGTTACCCTGTTAGGAGAAACTATACTTTCTTATCAAACATCACAGGAAGATTTCAATACAGCCACAACATGCTGCAACTCCCATAATGCTCAATTTGTACCTGACAAGAAAGCGATCTCTGGAGTTCAGGAGATAAGGGTGAGTATGTTCAAAGGACACACTGTACGAACACTGTATTAAAAAAGGTCGCATGTTAGAGCGAACAATATTTTCGTGTAGTCCAAAGATGAGGCGTTGAGTACAAGTCACTGACTGTCCCATTCACTCAATTTAAATTGTACAAACGTGAACTGACCATTGGGGCTAAGTGATGTGAGTGGTTGGATGTTCTGGAGACAAGAAAGTTGGTCGAAACTTGCCGCTTTTTTTTTTTTTAACAACTGTATTTACAGCTTAATTTGTGTTTCGGTTATCAATTAGTCGTATTTATTCGTGGCAGTTAACAACGATTCACAAAGGCTTTGAGATTCCACTATTATTATGCTTTCTGTAGGTAATTAAAATTAATTACTATGCATTGCGCCAGGAACCATTAAGATTCAATGTAAACGCTCACTTTAGTGAATTAAAAATGTCAGCTGTTTTAGTTTATCATCAAAAGGAAAAAGAATTCAGATATTAGCCGTCATTGATATATCTACAATGTCACAGACTAGAGTGTATCAGCAGGGAACACACACATACAAGGCACAAAGAGGAGAGACACGTTCCTAAATATGAAATAAATATTGTCATACATGCCAGCAGAAGAAACGCGGGTGTACGGGAAAATTCGGTGAGATTCTTGGCTTACTACTCACTCCACCTCCCCCACACACTTCCTCTCTCTGTATTTCTAACACCACACACATGCTTTAAAAAATTGTTAATTTTGTAATAAAAACCTTAATAAGAAGTACGTCAACAGCTCCGCTAACTACACATTTATTTATTTATTTTCGAGCTGTTATCGTGTGACTTTTAATGATGGTCTATGTTTCATAATGCTCGAAAGGCAACCTATTTTATCTTTGTTAGTCCCTAATTTTCTGTTACAAATTGATGATTTTTGACACTTCTTGTTCCCAACTCATAAAGTTAAGTTCTTTGTATCTATGTCCTTCCATCCTCTTAACATAACACGTTTGTCCCAGTCTGGCAGCAAGCATTTACACTTTGTTGAGTGTCCACGACATCCACGAGTCCGGAGGGACGAGCAGCCGGAAGTCATGGGCAGCGACAGTCGGTGGCGCTGTGTCCTGGTGTTGTGGACACTTCTAGGATCCACTGAAGCTGGCTGGATAAGGGGAGTCTGTAACAATGAAACGGCTTCACCGTATCGTAAGTCATTCTTCCCTTTCCTGTCTTACTAGCTAGCACCCTCTGACCTTCCGGAAGTGTGCAGTTCGCATGCGCACAATATTTCAGGACGTTGGTCCATTGATCTAACCTTTCACAATGTACATCTGGGTTTTGAAGAAGGCTGATGAAAGGTTTGGTCTTTGTGCAGAGCCACCACATCCAGACCTACCTGAGCAGTTTGAAGCGTTTGTGCAGTGCAACATGGTGGACATGAACCTGACGTACCTGGTGCACGAGTATTTTGATTATTCCTCCAACAAGGGGCGCCTGACACAGATGGGCAACGGCAATAAAGGTGACCTCTACTACGACTACGGCAACAACGAGCTGCTCAACTTTGACAGAATAAATGGTAAGAGACCTTTCCTCTCCGCCGAGGTTGTTAATATCGTCTTGGATGTCCTTCTGTTGCCGTTATATTCCTCATAACTTTGACCTGTTCATGTGTGAAACTCATATGTAATAATAACAATAATAACATATTTGTGCAAAATTAAGATTTTGATTGGACACAACCCACTTCGTGTTCCTAAATCTCCAGGTGGTTGCAAGGTAACGAACATCACCACCGACGACAACAGATTTCTTTTCGGTGTGAAGTCGAAAGGCAGCGAGAATCACATCTTCTCCGCGGCGGGTGCGCTGCACTTTGAGCAGGGTACGGAGAGGTACCTGGGTACCGACGTGGTACGCGGAATCCGGGTGGAGAAGTGGCACTCGTGCCAGTACATGCCTGTCCTGGACGCAACGGTCAACGTCACGTGGTACTTTTCGGGTGTGTAGACGACCACAAAAAGATCACATCCACACGAAATACATTATCTCTGGACGACAATTTAATGAATAGCTGAGGTGGACGGGTATTGGAAGTTCAATTAAATTTCAATTAAAGCAACAAAAACATATTAACAAAGCTCTTTTAACTTAAAGCGTTTTCGTAATCGTGGGTGTACTTCACCCGACTAAATGATACATTAAATAAGTTTTACCTCGAAGTGTGATGTCTTTGACCAGATGTTAGCTACACTTAATATGGTTTCTTCGTCAGACAAGTCCGCATGGGACACGGACATCGGCAAAAGGTCAGTGCCCGTCCGTGCCGTGGTGGTGGGGGAGATCCACGATGGCAACAATGTTCGCAGTTTTAACCACATCTACGATTTCTTCCACTTCAGGGCCGCCATCAATCCGATGGACCTACAAGTGAGATGACATTTCACAATGTAGGGAAGTACTGCGAGTGAAATTTTATAAATTCTTAAATGTAAGAACTCGAGAAGTCATTGATGTAGCTTGCTATACATGTAATTAAGACATTCAACTTTGAAATATGGAAGAGGATATTTTTACAAATACATGTTTTCAGTCTGTTCATAGTTTTGTTTTATTTCGTATGTTCTGTACATTTAAATAAGTGTAGGCATTGTGGTATATAATAAAACCAGAGACAGAGAATGCTAGATACTCGCTTTGTAAAGAGGAATTCATGATCTGCCATCTGGGTGACGTATGGTGAAAGCCTCGCACTTGCAGCTTTGTCCTCCTCGCTGATACAC